>BMAO01022402.1:0-18947 GCA_019973975.1 Trichonephila clavata | reverse complement strand
CAGAAAAAGAAAAAGAAAATAAGTTAGGTAAATGCATGTTAAAAAAAATCTGATTTATATCAACAATTAATATAAAACTCTTTTTTTTATATAATATGTGCCAAGTTTTAACAAGTGCTGAGAGTAATTGCAGTGCTAACGATACTAAATGAGTGCAACTAATTTAAAACTCTAAAAATAATAAGCAATATATAGGAAACAGTAAGATGTATAAAAAAAAATGTAAGAATTTTAATATATATTACATTTAATAAGTATAAGTCATGTGTGTTCTTCCATAATAAGCATTTTATCTCATTTACTCACACCAGATAATATCAAAAGCATGCATACACGGATACAAATATCCTTTCAACATGCAATTTCAGTTTTTTGAAGAATTCTATATCTGTTTCATCTTTTTTACTATCGAAAAAACAATTTATCTATTTATTATGTTTATTAATATGTATTATTTTTTACAGAATACATTTCTAGGAATTTAATTTACATGATTTCATTTTTAGGTATTTCTATATTTATAAAAACAGACCTTTCACATTCAAATTCTCAAATTTAAAAATATAATTCAAAATATCGACAGTGCTACAGTAGCAAAACCTTTGGGTTAGGTTAAACTTTTTGGGTAATTATCATTGAAAATCTGACTACTTCTTCAATATGAAAAGTAATACTGGTAATTTCCTTGACAACAGAAATCATTTTCAAATAACTTGATGATTTTTAGAATTTTGACTAAATACTGTAAAAGTTCTAAAAAAAATACTATATATTTTCCTATTTTTATTATAAAAAATTATGGACATTACACAACCTTTTAAAACTTAACACGCTGATAAAAACAAAAATTTAACATGGAAATTTCAATTTTAAGAAAGTAATATTTTACTACCTTTATTAAAAAAAAATAAGAATAAATTTGCAAAAGTTGTTTGTGGGATTATTCTACTCACTACACATTGATACTATAAAGCCACATAACAAAATATGAGCTATATATCTTTGTCTATTAATAAAAACCAAATAAATATTCATTACTTACAATACAGGTCTGAAATTCAAAACATTCCTTCACATATAAGTGTAAGATAACAGATACTTAGTTTTTCATAGAATAAATAAAAGCACTCAATACATATAAAGATAAAATATTCACTTATAATATTTCTTTTTCATTTGAATTAATTTTTATTAATGTTGCACTCTAAAACAATATGAGGGATAGTGGCAATGAACCTTATAATTTTGAAAACAATATTTTTAATGCTCCATACGATGGATCTTATTTTGTTTTAAGATAAACAAAACAATTAATCTAAAAAAAACTTTTCCACAAATTAAAACTTTTTTGATACAGGATATTTTACTTTAATTTAGAAATTAAAACATTATTTCAATAATGTTTTCGATTGATCTTGACTTTTCTACAGTTTTACTTTTTTTTAACAGCATGTTGTACAAATTTCTCACAAAGTCAAGAAATAAATTTTAAAATATTTGTCATATTTTTTTAGATACTAGGCCAATATTTTTCGCCACAATCATTTAAATCGATCTATATTTTGTCAAAATATTATCACAATTTAATTTAATAAATTACGAGTTACTTAAATTTAGAGAATTTCACATTCATCTATATGCTTATGAAAAAGATAACAAGTATAAAGCATTTTTAAGACACAAATTCTTAATATATAAAATTCTTCAGATGGTTTAAAAAGCAGTGATTAATAAGTAATCAACATTTTTAAAACTAGACTAACTGTTATTAATGGTGTATAAGTAAAAGAACAATTCAAGGATAATTTTTAATTTAATGAAATTATATAGGTTTAATATTTGCAAGTTACCATCAGCTGATTGCTATTTAATGAATGATAAGAGTAAACTAAAAATAAATATAATTTCTAAACAAAAGAAAAGTAAAATATATAAATATAGTTTAGCATATTTCCTTGTGTGATCAAAGCACTAATAATTAACTCCAAAGTAAATAAACTTATACATGGAAACTCGTTCCGAATAATCAACAACTGAAAATTATATGAATGTTTCCAATTATGTGTATTTAGTAAGCCACGGCCACTATATTTGATTCTGTAATCAAAAAATGATAATACTCACATTATTTAAATTAAACTATATAAAGTCGGAAAAATCTTTGAGGGTAATAATGAAAATAAATAACAGCATGGATTAAATTTACATCTTAAAAAATGATTTTCCAAAAGTTGGATGAGAAACTTACTTCAAACTTCATAAGAATTAAAATCGATAGAAAGAAACATTCGATTTTATTAAAATAATCGCAGTAGAAATCAAAATCAAAGTCGAAAAACATAATACAGTTAACACCTGAATTCTCCTTTACATTTCAATCTGAGTAAACAACCTCGAGCGATTCATCTCTCGTAACACAATTATTTCTAAGTCCAATTATCAAGATATAAAATAATCAAACTGAAAAAGGCTCTCTCATCATCTTCAGTTCACTTCTCCAAAACAATTAAAATCACTAAACTTCTAACAATTATAAGGAATAGTGACTATACACATGGGGTTACGCAACAACTCAGGTAATACCCAAATACCAGCTGTTGCCAAGGTAAACCATGTGATCTTATTTTTTTTTTTTTTTCTTGCGGGAAAATTTGTACCCTTTTTTAACACGTCAACATTAACCTGCCAGAGAAAAACACAGCTAAAAGTTCGTTTAATATGATTCCAGTTCATTATCAAAATAAAAGGAACTTACTTTTGATTCTTATGTTGTCAAGAAAAACCATATGATCTTCCCCTTTAGTCCAAGTCGTCTGTTTAGGTAACAGGACAGGGTTGTCCGGGGCTTCCATTGGGGGCCTCCGTTCCGAACCCTCAGCACTGACAAGCACCATGGAAAAGCAAGATCATGCAGAATATTTATGTAGCGTGTGGGTAGGCGAGAAAATTTTCTATCGGTATCACCCACACAAGAAAACTTATTGTTTACAGTTTGCTCTCTCTCTCAGGCCCATCACACCGTAGCACCACTGGACACATAAAATCACCATTGGTTCAAAGTAATTCATGTCGCATATCCATTACACGAAGAAAATAATGAAACCATTCGACGTCAGTATTTAATCCGGCTCACTTAAGATCGTATTCGACCAGCTGGCGGCAGCAGTGCTCTCCGCCATTCCGCAACATGGACGCTCGGAACCCACATGCACAGGAAACTCTCTACACAAACGCACATTCGCGTCGAAGTTCGCAACTGTAGCCGGTAATTTAGAGTGAAATTTATTTCTCCGTAAACTGCTAGAAAACTAGATTCTGCCTAATTGTCGACAAAAACAGGAAGGAGAAGAACAAAAAGCGATAAGGTTACACCAAGACCAAGAAACACAAAACCAAGAAACACAAAATTCGCAAATCGATAGGAAAATTTCTCGCACAGCGGAGCAGCCAACACAGAGGAGAATATCAGCGAGGGTGGAGCTTATGTGTTACGTCGTAGAAAGCACGCCAGAATTTTCCAAAGTCCCTGCTCATTGGCGAGAGCATGCTGCGGCGACAATTCGAGGAGTGTATGCGGTGGCCAATCAAATCGAGTCTTAGATACCTGAAAAGACAGGCACGCTTGACGCCGGAGTAGTCGGAACAAGGTCAGGTGATAAGATAGTAGAGGCGTTGTGACTAAGAGAGAGAGAAAGAAAGTCCACTTTTTCAAAATATACATACCGTTTATACATGAAAGAGGCGAAGGTTAACGGCGAGTATAATGGCATCTGTTCGCGCGATAGGTGGTTGAGACGATGCCTCTTGCGGCGAAGCGTTTCCATCTATATTAGAAGTTGGGGAAAAGTTCGTTCTGATTTCGTCAACAGAAACGCGTCGGAAACATCTGCGCCAAATAACGAACTTTCGCGATTAAGTTTCCCCTTTAGGTGGAAATTATTCGGGAAAAAAATGTTACTCACAATATTTTTTCATATCATTATTATTTACCCATTTGGAATAATATTAATTTTTTTTTTTGATGAAAATCTTTGACAAACTTGGACAGTTAAACTACAGCTGATATTATTTATTTTATTTTTTGACAAATTCATGTAGCAATTCCGAGTCCAAATTTGTCTGAGAACCTTGAAATAACTAAATCATTAATTTTTTCTCTCTTTTTTGAATGATAATTTACTCGAAAAGTTTAAATTTTCAAATGTTTCATTTTACATCCATTTTAATAATTTATTAATTGAGCAAAAAAAGTTCTTTAAGCCCTTAAGCGGTCATTCTTTTTACCTAAAATGGTTTAAAAAAAGTCATATTTATTGTTTTTTTCTGAACACCACACGAATTCCCGACTTCACCACAAAAAAAAAAATGCCGGACGTAAAGCATTTCAGTACCACAGACAAACTACGTCACCTTTTCAAAATATTATCACTGCATAATACACCATAAGAATTAAAAATAAGATCAATCAAAAAAGAAAGAAAATATCAGTGCCCGTACAGTTTACGGGCAAACCAATTGCGGCCAACTTTCGGCAGTCCGTACACTTTACGGGGCAAACTGCTTGAAAGGTTAAGGAAAATCTATATCAACATTCCTTATTTTACATACAATACATCTTTATTGGGTAAGAAAAAATTTCTTAAAAGTTCAAATATAAAGTTTTTATTCTCTGAAAATGTAGTCATTGTTAAGAAAGTCATTCAATTATTTAAAATTTTAGTTTGACTTTTAAATATATAATTGTAAAATAAACCAGCGAAATTCGCTTTGCAGCCTTACAAATCAAGTGCTTCTAAATTGTCTGTATAATAGCGTAAAATTAAAACTCAAATTTTAATTTACTCGAAAAACAAAAAAAAAATGAATAAAAAAGAATTTTATTTAAAAAGCACCGAACGATTTTGGTAATTTGGGCACAATTTAGTTTCTTCATGAAGAATGATATAAGTAAACATAAGGAACTTTTTTCCAAATGAGACTGCGGATTGGTATTTTACCATTGCAGATATCACTTTTTAGTGCGGCGCTTTACAGATATACACCAATTGCCACGATATAATTTTACGCAACATAAAGAACTTTAAATCAGAATAGTCACACCTCATTTGTATTAGTATATATGTTTATTTCCTTAAAATAAATTATTCCGCAATATTAATTATATACAATAAAAGTATATAAATACTCAGATAAAATAAATTGAATCTATTGTGGTTGCTTGTTATTATTTTCGCGTATATGGGTACTTTTTAAAGGAAAAAACTCAACTTGGAATAAGGAGGGGGGAAAGGAGCAATAATTCCAATTAATTTACTCCTAAGCAAAATGAATCAAAAACATTTGTATAGAATATATATTTCAGTATGTTGTTTATTTTCTTTCATTAAAATATGAAATTTGAACGCAATTCTTCCCACCAGTAAAGGTAAAATTTTTCCTGCGCGATTGACAACACCTCTCTCAAAGAGGTGAAAATGTGATTATTTTTTACAATGAAAACATCCGCTCTTCGCTTATAAATGTGATTCGTTGAGTGCCATGAAGGAGGATCCTATCCCCTTTATTTATTTTTTTCCCTTTACAACACCACAATATCGCCTTTCAGTCAAAACAAAACAAACCTTATCACCCTCTTCAAAGGTTAACATTACATGACCCCCGTGCGACAGCTAGAAACCACTATTTCTTTTCACAAATGATAAATTCTGTCGATCATCAAAGATATTGCCAAGCAAAAGGCGTTAAAAGGGAAAACTACTTTACTCTTTTTACTACACGGAAAACAAAAACATTCGTTTTAACCGACATTTTTCTTTCTTTCTATAAACCGAAGAAAGAAACGTTAAAGAGGCATGGGATGACTTAGGAGGGGGTGTGACAACTCGGCAGGGAATCAATCCGTCTCTGGAGTAATTGCAGGTCGCGGGGTTGTCGGATTACACTTCGAACTGGTTTTATCTATGAAACTGATTATAGTATATATGTGTGAGTTAATTTCAAAGGAAGATAGGCGCTCTAGGCTAGTCGTTATCTATTTCTAAAAGATTACTTTAGAGTGCCCCGTGCCCCATTCACTATCTAGTTACTATGTCAGTAAGAGGGTGTAGTGGCATAACCTTGAATTACTAAGAGCAGTGCCTGTAACGGCGTAAGCCAGGGGAGGGACTGCACCACCTTCCTTCAATGGGGCGTTTATTTAACAACCCTTTATTACCCATCTCATACGATTGTACGGGTAAACATTATTTCTCTTTAAGACCTGAATTTTTTTATCTTTAAATTTTACATTCTTCTGGTTAAATAAACACTATACTGACGCCAATATACTGGAAAAACAGTAAAAAATTTTTGCTACCCCCTTGGAACGCGAAGTGTTTTAGTACGATTTTGAACGCTGGGTTTGAAAGGGATAAACGGTCTTACACACACAGTGGCGCACATAAAGGGGGTGTCCTAGGGGTCCGGACCCCCCCCCCCCCACTCCAAAGCCCTTGAGTTTTTTTCGATTAATGATAATCCTATATATATATTTACTCTGTCATTTCAATTTTTTCATATCTCCTTTTAAATTCTGTTGTCTGGTTATCTTGCAATTGCAATTATTTTAAGTATTAATATGTTAATTCATCTCTCTCTGTAGAGAAATTTGAGATTATATATATATATATATATATATATAACGCAAAATTTAATTAAGTATTGTAATTAACAATTATTTTATTAATAATGCTATTATAAATTCATAATTATTTTTTACTGTTTTTTGCTTAAAAAATCGACAAAATCAGAAGAATCAATTGGTGTTGTCTTGAGGTATGATACGAGTTTGGGGGACTTCCTACCATGGACCCCCCCCCCCCTGAAAAAATTTTGCGTGCGCTACTGGTTTTACATATATGTAATTGATATTTATTATTTTAAATTATTTCACACATAACTCCTAGTTGAGGGCTAAATTAAATGTTTTGAGATGTATGATGAAGGCGCATGATGAAAATGAGAATGAGTACATTGCCCGTAAAATGTACATCAGTATATTCCGGAAACTGTGTAAAACTGTTTTGATTGCAATGAACTATTTTTAGTATGGTAGTTATCTTCAAATTATTAATGTCATTTTTAAAGAATTGACATGATTTTTCCCCGTGAAAGCATTTTCTATATTTCCAACATGTGTTGGAAACAGATATTTTCATAGTGGATTTATTCATCCAAATAATAATTTTGCATAACATGTTTCTCTTGCAATTTAACCTGTCATGTTTTCTCTCAAAATCCTCTTCATTTGTTCTTCTAGAAATAGGCTACAGGCAGTGCCGACTTAAGCTCATTTTGGGCCTAGGCGCAGAAGATCTACAGACCCCTGGCACTGGCGGATCGAAATTTATAACCATAAAATCTGGTTAAGTAATAAGGAGTCTTAAGATGTTTGAGGCTCTGGGCCCTATGTAGAAAATAGGTCCTACCTGAGATATTAAAAAGTGGACGGTATACAGCATGCATTGTCAAATATTCGTTCAACGTAACTTGAAACACATAAATGTGCTCGATTCACATCTCTAAAACCTAGGCACAAACTGACTCGACCGATGGCGCATTTCGACTAAATGAGTGGAACGATTGTTTATGGTATTAGGCCTACTTCTAGACATGGGCAACAGTCATCACATAATCATACAGTCTTGCAACTTTTGCCAAGTTGAAATGAAATTTAATATTTCCTGTTTTTTGGAGAATATGTACGGGTATAATATTTGACCACAGTAAATTATCCGGATCAAGATCTTATCACGACTGAGTCGAGAACGAAACGAGGCCCCCACCAAGACCACCCTAGCCTGACCCAGTGACCTATGCCTTAAGACGTCCCTTTTAAGTACAGCATATACGGGCCCGTGGGCACCCCGGCTCAAGCTTCCAATGGATAAACAGCGCTGGCCACAGGAGAGACAATACTTCGGAAAAATTCGAGACAGTATTTTCCTTTTCATTATTAGTTTCACCATTCCATTAGATACTATGATAAATATCCAACTTTAATTGAGTTAGATAGTAAGATTACTTTCATGAAAAAGAATACAAATCACAAAATATAATTATTCATGCCAAGGCTGGCTCTAGCAACTATGCCACTGCGGTCAAAAATGTAAAATGTCCCGAACTTACCTTTTTGTCTAATACTGAAGAAACTGATATTGCTTCATCTGTTAGATCAAGCGCGTTTTATCTCTGATTATCCATCAGACAACATTATTTCCAAATTTTTATAGAGTTTAATTTATAAATTATATGAGTATAACTTAAAACAATTATGTTTACAAAATGGAAAATACTTTCTGCTGTGGGCCTCATTAAATCAAATTTCTAAGGTAGTAATCACTTGATCTATTGTAAAATAAAACAATCTTAAATTTTTAATCAAAATTTCCACCGGATCATTTCGTGCTTCATAAAATAATTAATATTTCTTCGTCAAAACTCGGTGACGTGACTGCGTCAGTTCTGAATTAGCCAGGATATCTGTCTTGTCGAGACCACATAATTCTGCACTATCACAGAGCATTTCTTCAATAGCTATATTCAATCGAAGATGCTTAAAAATCTTTACAGTTTTTTTAAGAGACTCATAGCAGATGGTTGATCGTAGTCTTTTGTCTGCAATAGTTTGCTTTTTGGATTATTGCTGTTTAAGATTTTTGTACCAATAATAATGGAGCATAGGAACCTGAATTGCTAAAGAGATTTAATTATTCATAAGCTTCATTTTGTATAGAGCTGTCAATTTCAGCAATTTCAAACACTAAGTAAAGCATCATAGATACTTCTTAATTGACATCTTGTTTTATAGCCTCTATAAAACAAGATGTTTAGTACAAAAGAGTTAAATGTCATCAATGCCTTAAAGATGTCTCCCTTATATAATTTAATAACATGGTCCATCGTAAGCTCTATCTTAAGAAAAAGTAAATAAGCTTTTTGAACAAAATTTTAAAAAATTACAGGCTTCTAAAGATATTGTTGTCTTGTTAATGAATAAATTCAAGAGTGACTACTACACGGCAAGCAGATTATCGAACTGCCCCCCCCTCACCTTTAAAAGCTCATGCATCATACCAGGAAGATGAGTTTGAAAAGAAATAATTTTATAAAAACATGGCATGAGTTACAGAACGAGAGAAATCCTGTTGTTCATTTATCCCATAAAAAGAGCTTTTACTCGTACATTTCCTACAGAAATAATATTTTTTCGCAAATCATATTAATAATGCCAGAAATTAATATTCACATTAATAAACGCTCTCTAAGACTAACGACTACAAAAACAGACAATAGATACAAAAAACAGACCACAATGTTATAAATATTTTTTTTTAAATGTGCGTAAGTATCCATGTATATGTTACCGGCAAAGTATGAAATACAGGCATTCTATAGAATGCCTAGGCATTCTATACAATGCCGGACGTTTTTAGGCAAAGTATGAAATAAGAGATTTATTACATACTTTGCCTAGGCATTGTATAGAATGCCTAGGTATTCTATAGAATGCCTAAATCTGTTTAGGCAAAGTATGAAAAAAGGTCATGATAAGGATATTATATCAATGACTTACATTCCTAGATGTACAAATGTTATTCTGACAAAATGAGATTGCTATTGAAAAAAAATTATTGCTAAATTGTGATTTCGCATATACTTGTATTCGAATTCCTTCAGAAGTTCTAAGTCGATAGAAACCATCCTATTTCCCACTCATTACAATTGCCAACATATTGGCATTCGGAAAAAAATCAAGTTTTTACTACAATACCTTTTTTAAATAATTTCTGTTTTTTCTGGCAAGGTTCAAAAAGGTGAATGTACAAGTTCAATACCATAACATGTTACATTTTTGTATTTGGTTGAAAGTTCTTTCAGAATTCTATCACATCCCCAGAATCGGAATTTAATTTGCCTTTGGCAAATTAAAACAAGTTCAGAGCTCAGGTACCTCCCTCAAGGATGGAAACTGGGTGAAAATTACCGGCGGCAATCGTTATCGCCTACATGGTGCCACCTAAAAAGGGATAGCAGCCCCTGGGGAATGTATTATGTCTGAAAATGGTAAAAACACCAATCTGTAGCCCCATTGGGGGGGGGAGAATCCGTGACGTAATACTGTATAACAGTTCTTCCCAACATTTTTATCGTCGGACCGGTCAACGTTTGATAATTTTGCGGTGGCCCACTGAGAGTGTGACGTTGATTATTTATATTTTAAACTGTTTTGATTTTATAATTTGCAGTAGAAAGTCGTTTTTTTCGAATCAATTGGGACCGGACACCGTTCGGATACGGGGTTGTTCGGATAACCGAAAGCGATCCATGCAGTATATGAAACCGGACACTATACGAATATTTAAAATCAAACAATTGAAAAATTTACAAATTTGTTGAGCAGTGCAAAGTGCCTTTGAGAATTGTACCGCGTGCCACATGTGACATAGATTGCCGACCCTGCTGTAGATCGTGACACCTTCTCCAACACAATAGCTTGCTCCTCCATTTTCAGGCAGCACAGGAAAAAACCAATTTTTTGTTGAACAAGTTTAAGTAAAATTGAGCATTTTGACATATCCGAACAAACAGCAATGTACAACTAACAAATTCTGAGCCTGAGACACGTGTTAAAAGTTTTATGTCTTGCCAAATGACAATATTCAAAACGATCTGAGATGTATTTCATACTTTGCCGGTTTCTCATTAGGCATTCTATAGAATGCCTAGGCAATGTGTGAAATAGGAATCATTTCATACATTGCCGGCTAGATTTAGGCATTGTATAGAATGCCTAGGCATTCTATAGAATGCCCGATTTCATACTTTGCCGGTAACATATACATTATATATACTTGGATACACATATATATATTGTAATTTTCTCTCTCTTTCATAATTTATCTCTTGGTACGTAAAAAAGGAAGAAAACATTTTAAAACACTTTCGCTTTACTGATTCCACATTTTATTATACAAAACAAAAATTGCAACTCAAAATAACAACACAAAAAAATTACAATTTTTTTTCCTTCAAATTTTGGAAGTGTTAATGAATGCTATGTTATTATGACTCGTTTCGAGCGCAGTTCTTACAAATAAAATGTGCGTCACCTAAGTTCTTTCATTTTAACCCAAAGATAAAATATTTTACGATTCATGTACTCTTAAATGTTATTTAGGATTCATGTATGCAAAACATTTTATGTTGTATGAAATAGCCTAATTTTCTTTTAACTGAGCTAATCTTTCAATTATAATTGTTATTTATTGATATGAATTATTACTGCACACACACCTTTTAAAAATATGTATATATATATATATATATATATATATATAATCCCCAGTAATATTATCCTTTTAAATATCTTTTAATTACACTGCTGGCCACCGTAAATGCAACACCCTGAAGGAAGCACGCAAATAACATGAAATTTACAACATGCATTAGCTGAGGTGAGATATGCAAATCATTAGAATTTCAGCGCAGACACACATTACGCACGCCTGTGGCGCCACCTCAAAGCGCTATTTAAGGCTTGGAGATTTCAACGATTTCAAGTTCGGCAATTGTGTTTTTCTTGGGGTTTTTTCAATAAACGACCAGTTACATATCGTAGAAAACAGCGATCAGCTTTTGATCAAGTATGCGAGTTCGACAGAGGAAGGATAGTGGCGTACCGAGATTGTGGATTATCTTTCAGGGAAATCGGTAGTCGTGTTGGACGAAATCAAACAACCGTAATGCGGATATGGACCGTTGGATGCAGGAGGGTACGACGGACTGACGTGGTTGATTGCATCCACCTCAGTGCACCACTTCACGTGAGGACAGGCAAATTGTGCGCATGGCAGTGACGGATCGCTCAGTCGCATCACGAACTATAATACAGCACATTAAGTCTGTAACGCATCATTCAGTGTCTACGCATACCATTCGACGCCATTTACAGCAGAGTGGTCTATTCGCAAGACGTCCATTGCTTGGTCTACCCTTGACGCAGAACCACAGACGTCTCTGCCGCCAATGGTGCGATGAAAGAAGGATGTGGGTGGCAGAATGGAATGAAATTGTCTTTACTGACGAGTCACGCATCTGTTTGCAACACCACGATGGTCGGATTCGAGTCTGGAGACACGTGGAGAGAGGATGCTGAGCAGCTGTGTTATGCACCGCCATACTGGTCCTGCACCGGGTATTATGGTATGGGGCGGTATTGGATATCACTCTCGCACCCCTCTAGAATGCATTGCCGGTACTTTAAACAGCCAGCACTACATCTCCGAGGTGTTGGAGCCATTTGTCATTCCTTACCTTCAGGGCTTGACCACAACCATATTTCAACAGGAAAATGGGCGACCACACGTGGCACGCATTGTCCAAAGGTTCTTCGTCAATCACCAGATTGAATTGCTTCCCTGTCCGTCTCGCTCTCCGGATCTTTCGCCGATACAAAACATGTGGTCCATGGTTGCTCAACGATTGACTCAGATTACAACCCCAGCTGCCACACAGATCAACTTTGGCAACGTGTAGAAGCTTCTTAGTCTGCTGTACCCCCAAAACACGTGCAAAGTCTCTTTGAATCAATGCCGAGGCGTGTGGCAGCGGTGATCTCCATCAATGGTTGCTACTCTGGCTACTGATTCTGGCAGTAACCACACTTCACAGAAGTCTATAAATTTAATCATTTGATACTTGGTCAACATGTTATATACAAAATAAATTTTGTTATGCTATCTCTTGTCTTTCTTGGTGTTGCATTTACGGTGGCCAGCAGTGTATTTGGTCCATCCCTTCAGGACCCAAGTTCAAGTAATAAATTAGCCAGCCGCCTAACGAGAATATGTTAAACTACATCTAGCTACCCACTCAGATCGGTGATTTGAGCCGCTTATAAAACTGAGATTCCTGGAGACCGCTCCCTCTTCCTCTTCTGTTTTGTGTATCAAAATGTAGCCGGCTGCAGCTTGGTTTGTGCTTTGTGTGTGTGTATTGTGTCATCCTTGTAATGTTTTATGTGTTCAAGATGTATAATAAACCAGTTTTTAATTAATCACAGGACTGCCTCATCAATCCCATATAAAGAAATAATTTTGAACGGCCATCGTCTATTTCATATATATATATATATATATATATATATATATATATCATTCAGAAAACACACAGTATTTCCATTTTAATTTTTTAAGATTAAATATCTCTTTAACATAAATAACATACTACTCTTGAAAACATGATATGGCTCGCATTCATAAAGTTGATACAATATCTTGAACTCGAAGGCCATTTTCTATAACTTTTGGAAGAAAATAAATTATAGTTTTAAAAAAACTAAAAAAATAGGCTTTTATAGTGAATCGAATTAAAAAGTAAAAAATAATTCTTAATATAAGAATAAAATGATTAAAGAGAAAATTAATGTCATTGGATAAAAGCGTGTGTGCTCCATATTAATTGTTACAATATCTACTAGTTCTATTCCGAAATGCTGAGTTAGTGTAAAATGTAGTACAAAGCACCCTACGCTTTTAATAAGAATAAAAGCGTGTTCTTCAGTTTTTTTTTTTTTTAAACTATAACTTATTTTTTATTTTTTAGTTCGATCTACATAAAAGCGTGTTTTTAGTTTTTAAGCTATTATTTATTCATTGTTGAATTTATTCTTGAGTTTGATATTTGAAGCGGAATTACGTGGCTTCTGGAACTACTCTTGCTCTTTAATGGATATAATTAAAGGTCTGAAGGTATTTATTCTCTCCGCTTACAGGGCTCGGATGAGCACCGTATTGTTATATTTCAAAGATTCCATTTCTATAGATACGGTCAAATTAATAAAAGTGTGTTTAGAAGAAATATTAAGTGTCAACTATATTATCACCTTTAAACGCATTGCTTTATAAAAATATAAAATATTTATCAGTTAGAACAAATTATTTTTCTTAACATGCACGAGTTTTTTTTTATTTCCATTTTCAGAAAAACTAGACAATTGTTTATATTGCGGTAAGAAACTGCTGACGCATCTACCCTCCCTTTCTCACATAAAGAACACTATTTTGTTTGTTTTATTCTATTAACCGCAAGTGTAGGGTTAATAGAAACCCTAAGAAATAAGGTGCAGCCCTATCGCTTGTAGGGATGCACCTTAATCTTTTAGTCGCTAAATCTGGAATTAGTCGCTAAATCTGGAAATCGTTATTTTTGATGATCCTGATAAGGACAATGGAACAAAATTCTGAAATTATAGTATTGTCATCGGTCCTTGACACGTGTGCAAAATTTCGAATTAATCTGACCATTTAAAGTGGGTAAAAATCGAGTTCAAAGATTCCGTTACATACAAGTGAAACTTATAAAAACATGTTAAAAAAAACTTTGACCATTGTACTTTGTGTCGTTATTTATCTTTTTTTTTCTTCAAGCAAATAGAAGGCAAAATATACCAATTGTATAAAATCCATTAATAAGACATTCTCCTTTAAATGCGAACGTTTTTCAACACACAGTGTATAAACATAAAACAGTTATTTATTTTCCCTATCTCAAAAATGTCATAAGACTGATACTTATTCTTATTGCCATGAATTGACTAAGCGAAAAAATTATACGCAATTGTCAATCTTAACGTAGCAAAAGTATAAATAAATGCTAAGATCACCTTTTCCCTTTTATAATAGGCTGTCAATTCCTATCAAAATAAGTATACCTTCCTTTGTTTCCTCTCGGTCGTCTATACACTTATTACAAGAAACGCTACGCAGCGCTGTTTTTCTTAAAAATTGACTCGTACGTTACAATCTTAAGTACACTGGTTAGCATTTCAGTTAAATTTAATAAAAAAAAATAATATAAAACAATCACACATATTCCAAGCAATAAAGAATTACATTTGTAAATAATTTTACAAATTCGGTCAGGAAGTCACACAGGACAGAGGTTCGGTTTGTCCATCCTTGGGATCACTCCAGTTAGTGCACATTTTTAAAAAAAATATAGTTTTTGTAAACGGTCAAAAATATTAAAGGGATAATAAAAAATGTGTATTAAATTATTATTAAATACAATATTGAGATATACCTTTACATTCTGATAATTCAATGTGATTATGATGCTACGATGCGATTCGATATGTAATGACCTTTACAAGATGTTTTTGCG
This sequence comes from Trichonephila clavata, assembly GCA_019973975.1. Lineage (NCBI taxonomy): Eukaryota > Metazoa > Arthropoda > Arachnida > Araneae > Nephilidae > Trichonephila > Trichonephila clavata. The sequence goes on along the minus strand of BMAO01022402.1, from coordinate 3,743 downwards.
TACGAATTTTTTTTTTTTACCTTGATCCTTTGTTTTAAACTGGGAGATAAAAAAATGAAATAAAAGACGTAAATGATAACAATTCAAAGTCCGTAATGTTATCTCCATCGCTGTAAACAAATAAAAGAGTTCTAGTACTAAATATTTATTATTCTCAAGTTATATGAAATTTCAAATCGACTCAAAGCCTATTTTTAGGAATTCTGACAATGATATATTTAAATCAGTTAAAATTAAGTGCTGCTTTAATAAAGAGTATGGTTTTATACATTATTTACACAAAATAATATTATATTGTTGTGAGGAAACCAGAACAATGGAGTGAATTTTCCCACAGTAAAAAATCAAAAGAATTATTATTCTCTCAAAAACATCCTTGATTACAATATTATTACTTGCTTGTAAATTTGAATTGTCTTTCAAAACAATAATTATGCTCTAATAATTTTCAGAAACAGTAAAGTTATGTTTGAGTATTTTTTACTTTTTATACACACAAAATTTTATCATTCGTTATACCGGAGAAACTATCCAAAATCAAAACAGAAACTCAAATAGGGGAAAGTAGTTTTTATTCAAAATATGTCTAATCTTTGAATTCATGCAAACTTCTGAATTAGTTATTCCAATCAGGGCCGGATTAACACAATTTGAAGCCGTAAGCATTTTCTTCTAGCTATGTATCCCCTCGCTCTCCTACAAGAAATAGAGCACACAAAAATATAAAGCAATAAATAAAACAAAACTAATAATGTGAAAAACTGAAACAAGTCTTAAATTCGTTTAATGAAAAATATTTAATATACACCTTAATATAAAAAAACAATATATATATATATATTTTGTTTACTTATTTATATACATCATGTTTAACATTCCCACTTTAAAATTGAAGAGTATAATTTTGAAGTTGCTGAAAGTTTCACTCATTTAGGTCGGAATTAACAATAAAATGATTGCTCTACTGAATCCAAATTATGGCTAATAAATATCTTAATCGGATATAAAAAATACATGAATTCGAATTTAATCAAAAGAAAAGCAAATTTCCATTGTATAAAATTCTTTTAAGAACAGTATTTAGTTATGCATGTGTAACTGGTCCATGTCTCGAACAGATGAGAACACGATAAGTATCTACGAAAGAAGATTTTAAATTTATTTTAGGAGGAATTCAGGAAATGAAACGTGGTGAAGAAGATCAAATTTCGAGTTCTATCACTCATATATAAAGAATCTGACATCGTTAACTTCATCAAAATGCAACAAATTAAAAGGGTAGGCCACGTTATCAGAATGGACAAAGACCGCACCACTAAAAAAGTCTTCAATGCCCAAACCAATTGGCACACGGAGAAAGGCAGCCAAATCTTAGATGGATTCATGGCCTAGAATAAAATCTCCTAGTTTGAGAGAACTAAAAATTGAAGAACACTAGAAGAAGGCTGGCATGGAGGAGGCTTCTTGAGAAGGCCAAGACCCACCCTGGGCTCTCGAAACATTGAAGAATGAAGGATTTATTATACATAATTGTCCAACGTGAATGACTGAGAGTGAGAGTTGCATCAACTTTGCAATATAAAGCAACACAAGAACTATTGATGACGACCTCCGTAATTCTCAGCCTCGGTCAAGTGACGACAACACCTGAGCTGGCACCCCCTTCTCCAAATTACCACACTACATTCAACCTAAATCAGCCTCCTCTACATGGTCTTCAGTGGCACCATGTTCTACTATTTACAAATCTAATCAAACAACAGTTTGACCGAGCCCAAGCCATTTGTCTACTTTGTTTACGCGATGATATCAGACCCTGATTTGAATATATTACTCAGAAAACGAACTTTATTGTAGAAATCGATAGTATTTTTCTTGATTCCTTTGCATATAAAAAATCGAAATAAAAAGGAGAAAGTTAAACATTTTACATTTATTGAAATCACATTCCTCTTAATAAAAATTATTTACACTTATTTCCGTTACTTATTTATATCACACTAAAATGTATAACAATGGACTTATCCACGAGGTCTATCCTCTCTAACTTGGTTTTTTCCCCCATCCAGTCATATTGGCACTTTGATCTAGAACAACCCCACTCCGCAAACGAGAATAGATTTGTGAACAATATAACCCACCTCGTAATACCTGAGTTGTAGTCACTTATTCCTACATTATCGTCTGGAATTATAGTCATTCCGCTATTAGAAATTATTAGATTTCTCGTGGGTGAGGTTCTGAGGTTGCATCTCATTAAAGATAAATATTCATTACTAGTATAATGTCCTGTCTACATATAGAGTAATCAGGTTCATCGTTAAATTAATAAAAGCGAATAACTGTGCTTATCTGCTTGTATCCTTTCGAGTCTGATTTAATAGCTTCTCAATCACTACTGCATTCGGATCCCCCAGAGTATCTGATCTGGTTGATGAGACAGACTTCCACCTCAGTCAACATGAGGTGAAGCTTAGGAATGTGGGAAGGATGGGTTTTTTTTTCTTATTTTTTATTAAATCATCGATATCCATTATGAGGCTTATATTATTAAAATATAGAAAGGTTGATAATTGTAATTTGTTTTTGATTGCAAGAATCAAATCAGTAAAACTTTTCAATTTGTAATTTAATATCAAAATATTTTCCAACTTCATCATACATACAAAGTTAAACAATTACTTTCGATTGTTTGAGTGTTAAATCTTCAGACAACCCATACTTTAGAAATTTTTTCTCTAAATGAATCGATCAAGATAAAGACAGATAGAAAATATTCTAGGAGAGATATTCATTAAATTTCAGGCTGAGATAAATCGGAGTGAAATTCAATATACAGAAGCTGAACTTGTTGAAATATCTACTGAAACCTGTAAGCATGATTTTGAGCATGTGTGTGTGTAAAAACTAACTTATAAATAAAATTTAATCACCTGTTAAAATCTTATACTGACAGTACTACATTCAAACATACTTACTCACTTTACATTCAAACATACTTACTCACTTTAAAGGTACTTCCACATTTTAAAGAAGCATCTTCAAAGTTTCCATCAAAACTTCCAAATTTTGCTGTGGTATTATACTAAAATATAAATAAAAAATAGAATAATGTTTTATTCAAAATGAAGTTTGACTGATTAGGATTATTGCTGCATTTGTATATAAAGCGAGAAAAGATGACTGACATATTCCATGTAAATCAATGATTCTCAAACTTATTCCTCAGTACACCTTTTGGATATATTATTTGTCCGATGCATTCCTTATACAACGAATTACTTAGTAAAAAGTTTATTGTGTTACCTATAATTTTTCTGTGGGTGTTTTAAGTTATAGTCTTAAACATAGATTCGATACATTAATGGGAATATATTTCCGATTTCAGTCAAAAACAACTGTAAGGTCTTCAAATTGAATCTCAAAATCTATCAGAAATATAAAGTTTCTTTTATGTCTTACAATTTCACGGGTAATATTCATTTATAGCGTATTTAACATTTCGAGAGAAGTAATATTGCTCTGATTACATTCAAAATTCTGTAGAAATACAGGGTAAGTCAAAATGTAGATGGAACTTCAAAATTTTGTATACATACGTCATAGATGTTCTATGTGACTTCCCTTGGTCATACGAACAACATTTAGGCAGTACTCCATTTCATGGCATACATTCTGAAGCATTTGTATAGTCCTCGACCCAAGCACATTACAAATGCGTACTATCAGTTCTTCAATTGTTT
>BMAO01022401.1:0-25372 GCA_019973975.1 Trichonephila clavata | reverse complement strand
CACACGAAACCCTGAACTGTCTGAAAAAGAGATATAAACATGAGCTTTTTTTGTAAGTATGAGAAAAAAGTTTCTCAGAAAATTGAAACCATCAAGAGTATTTTTATGAAAAGTAAACATTTCGGGTGAGTGAATGTTTACGTCGTACTATTCAGCTACTCGATGGCATTTGGCTACGAATCTCGTAATTTTAAACCATGGCGAAGTGACGAGGAAGACACCTGAACTGTGGCACTCTCTCTCCTAACTCCCACACCGCATCAACGGGAGGATGTTTGAGATCTCGACTGATTTTACGTGCATCGAACCCCTACACGGCGAGTCTTCAGCGGTACTAGGCTCAAACTCATGATACGCAGACCACGTGTCCGTTACCTTAACCACTATGCTACGACGGCCCCAGTAAACATTTAGGATACTTTGTGTTCTATAGTTTTTAAAATAGAAAATAGTGTGGAAACTTTATAATTGAAATTAAAAATAAAATTCTTTCATTTTCACATTCCCTTAAATACTATGCTTAATTAATTCAATAAGAAAATTTGCCCTTTTTTGGAACATTTGGAGTGAAGAAATTGATCGATTAAGGGTTAAATAAAGCAACAACATTCAGTTTGTTAATGACAATACTGTACATACTGTAATTTTAAATATTTTTCAATGGTCAATATTTGAGTAATATATACAATAAACATTTTATTGAACTTGAGATTAGGTAAAATTTATTATTTTTTGAAATATAAATTATAAAATAAAATCTTAGAATAAAATTTAATATGGTTTTAAAAATAAATATTTTTTATTAGAAATCTATAAAATGATTTCCTTGTATCTTAAGGAAGGTATAAGGAAAAGGAAAAACAAAGAAAAGAAAATAAGAGACACATTACACACAGGAATGGTTACAAAATAAATTAATTAAGTTAGAAATAATGGGAACGTAGCGTTAATGGCGACAAACTGGAATGGATTAGAAGACCAGTTAATTTTAAAAGCTTGTAGTTTGACTTTAAGACATTTTTTCTCTCTTATAACATTTTACAAAAAAGACAAGATGCTTAACACTTTTCTCATCACCTCACTACAGTCATAAATGCGGGATGGTACAGATTAAATCTGTTGAGGTACAGTTTCAAATTACAGAGACCAAAAAGAAAATGGTTGATTCTAAAACTTTTTAAAAATGCATGTAAATGCTTTGGGGACTGGTAAAAAAACGACTTGGTCAATAAAGATAGAGCTGATAAATGTTTGAGAGAGTAGGTACATTTTCTTCAATTTTCACTGGTAAAAGAGCTTAGGAATATTAAGAAATCAATGTCTCGTTTGGGGGAAGGTTTAGCCAAGAAATGAGTCTTTTTTTTAGGCATTTTTCAGAACATTCGAATATGTCCATGAATAAACGTAAAATTAGCAAGGACATCCGTGTCCTTAAGAAATATAGAATTATTTTGAATTTCTACAAATGAGAAATTTAATCAATTCTGCATATAACTTTTATTCTGATGATGTTTCATTGCTTTCAAATGTTTCATATTTATTACTTAAATTACGAAAATGAAAAATGTTTTTTTTTTATTCTGACACTGCCTTATAGACAATAAGATGCTCGATAAAGGCAGATAAGAAGAAATGGAATTGTGTGTGTGAATTCCACTTTTTATACTGTCAGAATTTAAAATAAGTAAAACATATTTTGTGTGATTTGTAATATGAGAACAAACTTTCGAATAGCAAAACTTTTAATTTTAAGAAGTTAATACATAGCCAGAATATTACGTTAGTGAAGCATTAATAATATACATACATTAATATTAATAATGAAAATACCATAGTTAATGCATAGTTAAAAAATATATTGCTTAACATTTAATTAGAATATATATTTAACATTTAGTAGCTGTAAAATTTATGTATAGAAAGATATGTAAAATTCTTTCTAATTTTAACGTAATTTATAAGTGGAACATTTGAAGTTAATAAATAGTTTAAGTAATTAACAATATTTTTACTGCATAACTGAATATTAGAAAATTTTCTGTACATATAAAGAAAGAGAGATTTTAGTATAATATGGGGTCTATATATAAGCCTTATTAATAGATATCATTTTTGCGTAAAATTGTTCATGACTTTAAGCCCATTTTCAACTCGAGTAACTCTAGCAATTTTTGGGTAAATTTTTAAAACAAAACTAGACACACCGTAAGGCAATTGTCCAATTGCTTGTAATTGTGATCCAAATGGGTGGAAATATGAACATGCACAGTAAAATGAATTATTACATTTTCAGCACACAAAAAATACATACATCATTCCATAGTTCGATCTTTACAATTGAATAGTGCGGTGGTCTACCGCTCTTTTAGTTGCAAGTTATCGTCCGGCATGATATAGATTGATAAAGTACCAGATTTCTTTCCTAAATTCCTCTAATTGTCAAGACCAGCAACACTCTAGGACGGTCACAAATTATTTCCCATGGAGTCCTAAACTTGCTTTGAGAGGACGAGATCGGGTGCCAAACTCAACTGTATAAGGTAGTCTCCAACAAATTTAAAAATAATTCACAGAAAAGTGTGCAGTGGCAGGCGGTTCTTATTTTATTAAAAAGTATTTTAGAATAGTGCAAATAAAACTCAAGTGGTACGTCTTAGAATTTTGTCTATATATCTCTGTGCATTGTGTTGCGATTGACAATCAAATGGATCTGGCAACTAAATGAAATGGTATCCCAAACCATAACGTCTTAGTTTGAGCCTGAGGTGTGCAATTACATGGTTAGTATTCTTAATCATGTGTTTAGATTGAGATACCATTGTAAATTATATTTGAATTGAAATAAATTATAGTTTAAAAAAACTAAAATACACTTATACTGAATCGAACTAAAAAGTAAAAAATAATTCTCACTTTAAGAATAAAATGATTATCGAGAAAACTAATGTCACAATGGGAGTAAAAAGGTGGGGTGTTCTATAAATATATCAAATGTTATAGTTTCTAACTTCTATTCTGAAATCCTGAGTTAGTCTAAAAATGTAATACAAAGCAGCCCACGCTTTTACCCCAATGACATTAATTTTCTCGTTCATCATTTTATTCTATATTACGAATTAATTTTTTTACCGAATAATTTTTGGAGCCGGAATTACGTGGCTGCTGGAACTAGTCTTGCTCTTCAAGGGATATTAATTAAAGGGTCTGAAGTGTATTTAATCTCTTCGCTTAAGGGGCCTAGGGTGAGTCCAGTATCGTTATATTAGATTCCGTCTTAATAGAACAGGTCAAACAAATAAGTGTGTGTTAGGAAGAAAAAGTTCGAATTATTAAAATTTTTTTAATGTACCATGTTTTTAATACGGGCTAAAAAGTATAAAATTCCTCCTTTTCGTTTTTTTTTATTTCATCCCCCCCCCCTCCCCAATTTCATGCATTGTCATCACTTCTGAGGAGCGCTGATCCACATTTCAAGCTTATAGCTCATCGGAAAGTCAGTTTAAAATCAATTACAAAAATCCACCCGGACTGAAATTCAAGAAAGCGAGTTAATAAAAACATGGTAATTTTAAGTGCCAATCGTGTTATCACCTTTTAAACGTATTGCTATGATGTTAATTCTTATCATCACTTCTAAATGTATTGCTTTATAAAAAAAAATAATATATTTAGAAGTTAGAACATAAATTATTTTTTTTCACGTGCACGAACCTTTTATTTTTATTTATTTTCCTTTTCAGAAAAATGTTTACATTATGGTAAGAAATTACTAACACACACCTACCCTTGCCTTTCTCACATAAATAACACTTTTTTTGTTTTTTTATTTTTATTAACCACAAGTGTATTTTACAATTGCATAAAATTTAGCACATTCACTTTTAGGGTTACGTCTTATTCTTTAGTCGCTAAATCTGGAAGTGGTACATGGAATTCCTGACAATCCTTAAAAGGACAATGGAACAAAATTTATAAATTATTGTATTGATATCGGTCCTTGACAAGTGTGCAAAATTTCGAATTAATCCGGCCTTTTAAAGTGGGTAAAAGACGAGTTCAAAAATTCCGTTACATACAAGTGAAACTTATAAAAACGTGTTAAAATAAGATTTTTACATATTTTTCATTGTTAGTATATATTAAATTAAAAGATTTAATCTAAAATACACTGCTGGCCACCGTAAATGCAACACCAAGAAAGACAAGAGATAGCACAATAAAATTTATTTTCTAGATAACATGTTGACCAAGTATCAAATGATTAAATTTATAGACTTCTGTGAAGTGTGGTTTCTGCCAGAATCAGTAGCCAGATTAGCCGCCATTGTTGGAGATCACCGCTGCCACACGCCTCGGCATTGATCCAAAGAGACTTTGGATGAGTTCTTAGGGTACAGCAGACCAAGCAGCTTCCACACGTTGCCAAAGTTGATCTGGTGTGGCAGCTGGGGGTGTAATCTGGGTCAATCGTTGAGCAACCATGGACCACATGTTTTCTATTGGCGAAAGATCTGGAGAGCGAGCCGGCCAGGGAAGCAATTCAATCTGGTGATTGACGAAGAACCTTTGGACAACTAGTGCCACGTGTGGTCGCGCATTATCCTGTTGAAATATGGCTGTGGCCAAGCCCTGAAGGTAAGGAAGGACAACTGGCTCCAACACCTCGGAGATGTAGAGCTGGCTGTACCGGTAATGCGTACTAGAGTAGTGCGAGAGTGATATCCAATACCGCCCCGTACCATAATACCCGGTGCAGGACCAGTGTGGCGGTGCATAACGCAGCTGTTCAGCATCCTCTCTCCACGGTGTCTCCAGACTCGAATCCGACCATCGTGGTGTTGCAGACAGATGCGTGACTCGTCAGTAAAGGCAATTTCATTCCATTCTGACACCCACATCCTTCTTTCAATGCACCATTGGCGGCTGAGACGTCTGTGGCTGTGCGTCAAGGGTAGACCAAGCAATGGACGTCTTGTGGACAGAACACTCTGCTGTAAACGGCCTCGAATATTACTTGCAGACACTGAATGAAGCGTTGTATTGGGAGGTCAGCTGAGCCACTGTCTGGGTCCGGTTTTGCTTCACCATGCGAGACAGTCTCCAACGATCTTTTTCTTTGATAGCGTGTGGACGTCCATCACCATGTCGTCTACTGCTGGTTTCACCGTCATTCATCCACTTTGCATAAGTACTAACAACTGTAGATCGCGAACAACCTACGAGTCTTTCAGTTTCGGAAATACTTGTTCCGAGCCTTCGAGCTATCACAATATGCCCTCTATCAAAGTCGCTTAGATCCGCAGCCTTTCCCATCACACACAGAAGTAAGTTAAAGAATGATTATTCAGACTCTCCGGCAGCAGTTAAATACCACTTCCACCTGATCACGTGCCTTCCACGTCATCCTAGCAAGTTCATTGCAAAATGTGTGGGTGGTCATAATGTTTTGGCTCTTGAGTTTATACTAAAGGTGTAACGTTCTTCTCTTTCTCTTTTTGTTGTTATTTTTTTGACAGCTACACACCGATGTGTTCCTTTAATAACAATTACTGTCTTCAAAACCTCACTGGCATGAACTGAAGAAAAATAATTTTATTCTTTAAAATTAGCTCCAAAACATATTATTGTTTCATATGAATCTTATTTAAGTTTCTCTATTGAAGCGTTTTTAAAATTTCAGGTAAAATATGTTAAGATTTCGCCAAGATTCTTTCTTCTCGTTTTGCATGTCATTTCGTCCTAAAATGTCTTCCGTATCAATTATAGGGCATAATTTAGCTATCTTTATTATACATTATTTTTTTGAAACATAATAAAAAGTAACGTTCAAGTCTTTTCTTTCATATTGCTGTTAAACAAAGAGAAAAACCATTTCATATGCGTCATTGAAATTTGTCACACTGCCTAGAAATGATGCAACAACCTAACGCACCCTTTAGATTTTTTTTCCCCAGCGGTACGTTGAAAGAGAATTTTTTTCCTAAATTGTTATCAGGAAACGTCTGTTCATTTGGGAGTATTTATTGGCTTGAAACCTATAGAATACAACTTCAATCAAGCTAGAATGACGTAATAAATCATCCGAAGATGTATGCTTTGTTTCAAAAAGAAAAGAGGAACTGGCAACATAAGCCTCTGGCGAACAATGCCATTTCCTTCTTGTGCTGAAAGTGTAAGGTCATTGTTAAAACAAAAAAAGCACAGATTAAAAGAATAGTAAAATTTACTTTCAACATTATTCATAAATCTTATTTATCCATTTTTTCCTGATCTGTCGTAGTAAATTTTGTTAGTATGTTTTGAAACTAAAAATTACATATGAAAAAGTGAAATGTTAAAAAGTGTTTAGGTATATGACATGTAAAGTGTTTGAAATAAATTCCTTTTTTTTTAAACAATTATGCGTTTTTTTTTTTTGGATTTATGTTTTTGAAGATGCATTTTAAAGAAAGTATTAAATGTTTGATTTAAGCTAGAATTTCTTTTTCAGAGAAAAAGTAGTGTTCTTTTTAGATTTTATATTTGAAGTTTTAAAAAGTAAATTTGATATTAATGCAGAATATAAGCTTACAACACAGAAAGGATTTCTGTGCAAAAGGAATGTAAAACGATTTTCAGACACGGAGAACTTAAAAAATGGTTTTCAGTCATGGATATCGAAAAACATATGATATTCATCCCCGTTCAAAGTATTTAATTTTTTCTCCTTTTATACTGAATATATTTTTTTAAAATAAATTATTGATTTATATAAAAAGTGAAACTCGGGTAATTGTGAAAATTAAAAATACAAAGTTCATATATTAAAATTTAATGAATGAATGATATAAAATTTGATCTTTTTGTTTTATAAAGTCCTGTTTAAATAATTATTTAGAAAGTGATGTGATTAATTTATCTAAATAAATTTAACAAGTTAGCTATGGTAGTTATAGTATTCCAGTTTGAGTGAGAGTTATATTTAAGTCACACAAGATCTGTTGGTGATGGACATCGTAATTTTGAGCCATTTTCAAGTCCCCCCCCTTTCTCTTATATCCACACCAGCAGGTCGTTTAAGCCTGGACAGAGTTAAAGTGCAGTGATCCCCTTTACACGGTGGGTCTTCAGCAGTTCTAGGCTCGAAGTCAGGACACGCCAGTTACATGATCATCAGTCTACCGTATCCACGTTCAAGTTTGAGAGAAATGTTTAAGTAATATTTAGGCTCACACACATAACCATAATTACATCTTAACAGTAAACTTAAATCAAAACTACGAATTATGCAAAATGTACAAGTAAGTTGGCGTTAAAATTTATTAAGTACTTTTACTTTTATGTCTTCTGAAAATTATACAGATTTTTATACGTTAAATTAAACAAAAAAACTGTTAATTATTTCATATGGAATATGACTGGCAATTAAATATATATAATAGTCATTTTTAATAATACTTTTTTAATGTACTTCCCTTACTCTCCAAGGGGAACCGGCCACGGTATCCGAGTGGTCTAGGCATCGGATCGTGGCTGGCATGTCACGAGATCGAACCCAGTACCACTAAAGACCCACCGTGTAGGGGCGCGATGCACGTTAAATCTGTCGAGAGCTCAAACGTCCTTCCTTTGGTGTGGTGTGGTAGTTAGAAGAGGGGGTAGTGGAGGTAGTTAGGTATAGTCCTCATTAATTGACCATGGTTCAAAATTACGAGGTCCGTCGCCAAAAGCCCTCGTGTAGCTGAACAGTGCGACGTTAATATTCACTTACTCTAAGGAGAAAAGGGAAATAATCGAATCTTATATATATATACTCTTACCTCTCCCCCTCTCATAAATATATTAGATATTTAAAAATGAGTATATGTTTTACAATATTACATTCTACAATTAATATTAAAAGGAATAATTTTTCCAATATCCGAAATTTCCTTCCTTTTATTTTTTTAAATGCTAGTATCTAATGTTGCTTTAACAATGTTTTCATATTTGAACTTTTTAATAGTTTCGTGATAACAGAAATTAATAATAAATTAGCTGTAGAAAATCATATAGTATTCATGTTTTTAAAATTCCTTGCAATTTTTAACTAATCTTTGTGGAGAGAGAAAAGTCTGTTTTATATTAACTAGTTACCAAAATAAAAAGAACATAAGCTGTATTTTATAATACGAAGAAAAATTAAGTTATTTTATGTAGCTAAAAATCTCTGCAACACTTAAACTTCTCAAACTAAAATAAAATGGTATTAATATCCTTTAGTTTCTGAGAGAATTTCTTTATTCCTTTGCATTTTTAAGAATTACGTCTTAACGGTACTCTGAAGAACTTTATATATTTCTATTAATTACTAATTGCATTGTTTTTGAGTTAAATAATACAAAGAATAATTACGTTTCTTGGTGCAAAGAGCTTTTTTTAATCAATAATTCCCCCACACTTTACGAGGATCTTCAATTACGACTAGAGATGTAAAACTTTCGCAACTTCCATTCTTTTCATTGAAATAATATTGTATAGCTGGGAAGTTAGCGGACGGAAATTCTTTTAAAAATATCGCTTTGTTCTAACTCATCTTAATTGGGTTCTATAACTGTGGGAATACTGCATTTTACCAAAATTGTTATAATCACTTTTGACAAACTGGTTTTGTTTGATCTTTTGCCAAGTATTTGTTCTGAAAAGCGGTACGCATCGACTTTTGTTGTCTCAAATGAAAATCTATAATGTTTTGAGAGAAAAAAAGAACAATAAACATTTAGGAACTTGAAACTAATCCCTTTTATATATAAGGTAAACGAATATAAAAATGAATGTCCGGTGTATTGTTTCTTCATTGATTTTGTTTCAAAATGTTTCCCCTTCGAAATATGCTTTTTTTATCTGTTTTTGTAAGAGAGAAAAATTAAATATAGGAATAAAATAAATTTACGCAACTTAAGTGATCTTATTTATCCACAAAACAATGAACATTTTATTCGATAACAGAAAAACTTTAACTATTAGTCACTGACTAGTTAAAGCTTGCAAAAAATAATAAATAAATTCAATATATAAATAAATTTTTAAAAAGTTGTTTACCTTTAAGTAAAGAAATGTGTATCATACTGGCTATATACCACAGCCATGCAGTAATTAATGTGTAATACATGACTGTGGTAGCCTAATAGTCATGGCCAACGTGTCACGGGTTTGTCCATAGTACCATTGAAAAACCTTTATGTAGAGATGATAATGCATGCGTTAAATTTGGTTTGGCTCATAGCCTTCGTGTTGACATAGTAAAACACTTTCGAGAGAGGATGCCAACTCAGGTATCTTCCTCGTCATTTGATCGAGGTTTGAAATTGTGAGGTCCGAACTCACTAACCCTCGTGTTGCTTTATAGTGCAACTTTAAAACACCTAACTCAATTAAGCGTATGCATTGCACACTATGTTGGCAAAATCGGAAGTTATAAACCTCATTATCATGTTAGCATTTAGAAATCGAATGTTTTAGTGTTGATTGTTGTTTATTCTTTTCCTAAAATTCTATTTTAATTAGTAAAAACATGTTTTTAAATTAAATGAATTAAGTACTTTTGAAAAAGGTACTAATTATTTTACTTTTCTAGTACTTATTTTTAATAATCTTCTAAAAGATTTTAATTAAAAAAAGTAACGAACTTACCGAGAAGAACCTGGAGGGGAAACTCAGTTGACTTTTAATCAATTTATTCCTGGAATGATTTATTTTGTTTCAATTAACTCAACCTTGAGCACTGCCTCCAATGCATTTATATTGTGAAAAATCCCTCAAGTATTAGCTACTTAATGAGAGGTTTAAAATAAATAAATGATTTCTTTCTGCAAGGAATTTGATCTTATTTCGGAAAAATCCCTTTCCTTTTAATTTATTTTAACCTTGATCACTATAGGTGACCCTCTAATTGGGTAACAATCCCACAAATATAAGTTGTTCCACGACATTGTTAAAATGCATTATTCATTTTCTTCTTTCAAAACTAATTTATTTTCACAGATTCATTTAGTTTCAATTTATTTTAGCTGGGATCCCAACAGGTGAGGTTTCTAATTAATAAAAAAAATCCCATGTATAATTAATTAAAGGCAAATATAAAAATACACATATTTCATTTTCTTGATCAATAATTTAGGTATTGGAAGTAAAGTTGGAATTATTTATACACAGTTTCCAGTAGTAGAGCTGATATACAGACACAAATATAATTACATATATACACCTACCTATCTAGAATATGATTTAAGAAATTACTTTGAAATGCATTACATAATATTTTTTGCAAAGTAATAGTTTAGTTTTATTTTGTTAGATGAATAATCACAAAAAAAATTATGGTTATTGACAAGAAATGCAGTCGATTCTCTTGCAATTAATTTTCATATCAAAAAGCGGAAACTTTTTAGATAATAAAATAAGAAATTATCAGAAAAAAGACTCGTAATTTAATTATTCTCATTAGTGGTGCAAATATATCAAATTTTTATTTATATATTCGTGTTCTTGGATATTATAATTCCATAACTCAGTCTTTTCTGTTTTTTTATAGAATAAATGGTTGTTTCAGCGTTATTCCCTTATCATTGTTTAAAATGTCAGAATCACAAAAGAAAACTATTCTGAGCTGAATAACATGTTGAATTAAACATTTTGTATTAAAGAGCTTCTGAATACGAATATTATCTTTACTTGTTTTCTTCGGATACTCACACTCAATAACAAAATTAAAAATTCGCTAAATAGCAAACTTACGCTTTTTATAATGTTTTTTTTTTAAATTTATTTAGCCTTATTCAATTCAAATCTAGAAAAGATTCCTTAACTGAAGAAAACTAAGTACGAGTAAATAGGATATGAATGGGGCTAAGGATTTATTTTAAAATACACCTTAAGCATTCTCAGTTACAAAACTAAAAAAGGTTTTCGCTTTTTAGTAAGAATATCGAAATTAAAATTAATTATAAGGAATTATATATATTGTATTCTAATCAATCCTTCTCATGATTATATATATATATATCAGTTAGACTTTCTATCAAAGGTAATTCTTTGATTGTCTGTTGGTCATCAACCCTCAAAAACATCGAGTGACATTTTTTTCTTTTACCCACCCAACGGGAAATACCATTTTATACAAAACTTAAACAATTCAGAAATTTTCACGTTGACATATTTCATGGTGAGATGTGTGACGGATCTATACGGTTGCTTCTATTAACCTCTGGGGAATTCTTTTGGGCCAACATTTTTTCAACCAACTTTCTCCGAAGACAGAATGCGTGATTATGCAATTTATGTTTAAGATATATATTTTGTATTCGCGAGTTTGGAAGTTAGTGAAGTGAGAATAGATTGGAAGTAAAGTGAATTGTGAATAGATGGGAAGAGAAGTAAATCGGAAGTGAAACGTATACGTAAACAGTGTAGGAAGCGGGAAGCCGGAATATTAAGAAAGTGCTTAATTAACTGTTGGAGCCGTGTTAAAGTAAACGCAAGGATTAGAAGATTGCAAGAGTTCAGGTACTGTGATCTTTAATCAAGTTGATGTTAGGGAGTTATATTATCAGTGATGTCATTAAATAAAAAAGCTCTGTGTAAAGTTATCTTAAAGGTAGATCTGCATAATTGTATATAGTCTCCCCACGCAATCTCGTCTCACCCCCGTTCTCTGACTGATCAAAGTTATCTTCTTTAGAGTGTTATTTGTGTCTGAGTTGAATAGAGTGATAAATAAAATAATTGAAGTTCATCATGTCGTCTGATCATTTAATTCCTCCCACACCTCTAGCCGGGTCACAGGGAAGAAGGGACGTAAATTCTTTATAGATGATGCAATATTGTATGAGTTACCGAATCTGATCAATTGTGTTTAAAAAAAACGAAAAACATATAGGATTAACAAAAATTCTCGAAACTTCCGGTAGGAAACGACATAAAAGCTGAGATATTTGGAATGAGGAAAAAGAATGCTTTTTGTCGATCATCTTTCCGTGTGTGTTTGCGTTGCTGCTTTATTTGTCTTTGATGCAGGGTGTTTCATAAAGAAGTATACATTTTCGATGCACTATAAATCAAACACAATGTTTGATATTGAAGGAAACCCGTAAAAAACTGTATGGGGCTATTTCAAGTTTTGCTTCATACAGATAGAGATGTTCCATGCATGAACCCTTAGTCACACGACACACATTGAGTTGCCAATCTATTTCCGTCAAATCGTGTGTTAAGGTATCAAATCCATCGATAGCAGCTGTGATACACTGTTAGAGCTTGGTCTATGAATTTTACTTTTGCACAAGCAACACATAGTTTAAATTTTCCACTTTTCGATAGATTTTCTAACTGCAGTTTCTTTTTCGAATCATGATAAAAATTGATGTTGCAGAGCAGTTGTTGTGGATTCTAACTTGCTAAATTCAAGAGCACAAAAAGCCTCTTTCACTGTAGACACCAACATTTCGGCTGATAAGTCACATGACACGCCCACTATTGTTACGTCACTAGTCAGGGGCTGAATATAAACTTCAAAATTACATTTTCCTTATGGTTCGCTAAGGTGGGGCCTGTCTTTGACTATTACTGTTTTACAGCACTGGAAAGTGTATAATTTTTTTTGAATTACCCTGTGTATCAACGTTAAAAAGCATCCTCATTGATAAAAAGTTAAGGGGAATTTTTTTAAGCCAATAAAACATACTATAAAAATAATAATCCCCCAGACAAAGATCATAACAATGACATCAAATACAAAAAATTATCGGAAATCTTTGTAAAGTAATTTACTTGAGTTTTTACCTATTTCATTACCTGATCATAATTAGAAGAGTAATTTTATAAGGAAATTGAGAATATCCAGATACACATATATAGAAATATTTTAATTCGAAATCTTTCAAATGTACTTTTGAATTCTCTTTTGTCAGTCGTCATGTTCAAATTCATCCTGAAACATGCACGTTGTTTGCTGTTTCTTACCAGATTTGCGACTTTTATTTTCTTCGTTGCTGCATAATATTTCTTTTGAATCAATCGTATTTTATCTCGATGGATTTTTCGTCCTCCCTTGTTCTGTATGAGTCAGTTTCCTTCGAGCATATTAACTATTGTTTGTCATTCTCCACTCAGTTCTTCACAAGTGAAAGTCAGGAAGTCAACTATATAATATGCATTCCTTATTCTACAAGCACTACTGCAACAAATTGCCATTCTGACAACCATAAAAACGAAATTCGAACGAAATTCCTGGAAGGTGTACGAGCTATGGATTTATTATTTCTAAAATTCTATTTCACAAATCAGCTACGGAAAGAGTTAGTACATAAAGTATCTGACAACGTTCGGAACCATGATTTTGAAAAAAGCCTACAAAAGAATATTTTTTTAATATGTAGTGTCACTCTCTCTTAGGTAAGCATACACGTATAAAATATTTTAACAATATTATTACAATAAAAAAGGATTTAAATGCAATATTTTGTCAGAAAACGAACTCAGAATTACCTATTTTCAAAACATTCTCCTTTTTTAATGAAAAATGCTTCTATACTAATAATATTTTTCTTATATATAGCTAAGATATCTCCAGAGATCTTGAACTAGGAATTTTGAAAAATTCACATCATTTTTTAGATTTACAACCAATTGAAATAATTGTGTCAGTGTTATTTTTTAAAATTTCTACCACTCGATGTATTAAAATATGGATACATCCATTTCTAAGATATATATTTCAAAAATCCAAGTTCAGGCTCTGTGTAGAGGTCTTAAATATGTATAGGCAATATTCTATAACAACAGAAGAATTTTCCATAAAAAAAACAATGTTTTGAAGAAAGCGGATTCCAAGTTATTTTTTGTCAAAATATTGCTTTTAAATGTTTTTTTATTGCATTAATATTCTTAAAACATTTTTATACGTGTTTTCTAATCTAAGTGATACTAAATATTAAAAAAATATTCGTTTGTGCTCTTTCGCAAAATCTAGATTTTTTTCAGACGTAGTTGGATACCTTAAACAATTTAAGTAAACCATTTATTTGAACGAATATAATACAATCCTAAAAATATAACCACAAAACAAATATTAGAAATTATTAAATTAATTTGCTGAAAGATATTTTAATAATTAGTTTATTCTGAGCTGTGATCTAATGACGAGTTGATATAATGCCAAAATAGTAGTCACTTAAGTGACTGATAATATTAATAATATTTTATTATATTTTCTATAACTAACTTACTTACCCCCGAATCATTTCTTTTATTAATCGTAAGCCAATAATTGCAATATTTTTAATCCAATCTATTGTATTAAAGACAACTTTCATACAAATGGGAACTCACATGTAACTGAACGATATAATCGTATTTTCTATGAAATAAATCTCATCTCCAAATATATATTTGCGTAGTGAAGCATTTGATCATTTTAAGCTGTTCGAAATGTACAATATTATTTCATATGTTACTAATTTTGAATTGTATTAGAAATATTTACGATTTTTGGAATGTAATTTGAAATTTTTTGGAATTTCTTCAAGCAATTCATTTTTTATTTCGGAACAAAATTCTAAAATATTTAGCTATTATGCCATCTTCACGAAATTTAGTCGGAGTGTTCCTTAATAATCATGTATATTACATACATTTTGTTTTCAAAATTATTCTTGATAGCTTAAGTTACTAAAATGTTTCACTATTTTTTCATAAGATTTTAAACTATACTAAGTATAATATCAGTATAAGTATATATATCATATAATATCAGCTTAATATACATGTATCCGTGGACTGAATTACTAAAAATAAGCTTGAAAAATTGACTCTTCAAAGTAAATTTTTTTTATGTGTGAAATAAATGTTTTTTAGTTGTGAAATGCTAGGATACATTGGAAAAATATAATACAAATTATATTAAAGATTATTTTTACTATACATAAAAGCTTGGCTTTTAAATACCTTAACTATCCTAGAACCTAGAAAAGTTCAGCTGCATACATCACTTTGAAGGGAAAAAAATTCGGAAATTATAAAAAAAGATGAAGAATTAATGAAAAGTATTTAGCCTTTTATAAAACACTGACATTATAGGAGAACTAAAATGATGATGTTAAATTAACTATTTGTTAATAGTGCTATAAAAATGCTTCTTTAATGTATCATGTTTTTTCAAATTACTTGACTAAGAATTTTATAACATATGATTAATTCTCACATTTAATAACTCAACCTTGAAATTTCTAATTTATAATAACTTTTTTACCAATGTCATGACCATATAGTTTAATTTATTTCCGTTATATCATCTTTCATATGAATGAAAAGATAAAATTAACTAAAAATAGCTCTCAAAATATTTGTGAATAGCTTTCTGTGTCTCCCCTTTTTTTTATGAAGACAAGCCAGCTATCTGATAATTAAACTGCTCTTATCCCTGTTGCTGAAAGCAAGAACCAAACCAATGCCACATTTTTTTAAAATAATTAAAATTGTAAAAGCAGAAACATCCTCACAGAAAAGAATAACTGTCAATTAATTGGATTCATTCTTATTATCAAATTTTTATAATCTTGTTTCGTGTACAAACAGTTATATCGTGAAGATATACTAAAATTTTGTTGAATATAATAGAGATATTATTCCAATGAATGCTATTACATTGACATTTTAAAATTACTTGTTTAGTACTTCAATAAATATATATTTCATGTTATATTATTAATAAAAAAATTAAACTTCAATCATTGTATGTAGACATTGGAAAAATAAGGTAACTCTTGATAACCTTCGCAGTTTTCATTACAGGTAGAAAAGTTAAAATTTATACAAATATTAATAAATTCATGCTTAATGGATTAATTACTTAATGTAATTAATGTAGTAACAAATATAGGAAAAATATTCTCATAATATATATATATATATATATATATATATATATATATATATACAGGGTGTTTCATAAATGATGGGAGTAACTTTAAGGGGTGATAGTACACATCAAAACGAGTAATAGTAAATAGGAAACCAAGTGTCCCAAACGTCTTCCGAAGGAGAAAGGCGCCATCAAAGTTTAGGGTCCTAAATTTCAAATGATGATAAAAAACGGAAAAATGGATCGATTCATTTGCGGTTTTCACTAAAATCATTCTTTAAATTAGTATTTTCTTTATAGAAAAGTTTTAAAGACAAAGTTAAAAAAATGCCGTTAGAGGGCGCTCTAGACTTTGGAGTACCGGACAACTAGCTTTTACCAGTATTTTTTTTATTTTGTTAAATGTTTACAAAAGCTTAGGTTTTAACTTGAATTTTGAGCTCAAAATTGAAATCATCGGGAGCGGTTAAGTAGCGCAAATGCAACCGCGTTCAGGGGGCGGGGATTGAAATGCTCGTATGTAATGATCAAAATAAAAAACGATAAAACAAACTTTAAGAGGCGATAGTAAAACATAAAAACAATCAACTTAGATTAGAAAATGCATGATTTGAATTCAAACGCAAACGTGTTAGAGCATCTTCAAATTTTATCCATGCAAGCGTTATAGCTGCAAGTTTCTGGAAGAAGAATATGAAATTGTGATATGGGGAAGAAGAAGAACGCATATGCAAATTGTTATTAAGATAAAAGCCACTGACCCGAGAGTGCAAGTGTAAATCACGGTACAAACGTAACGAAAGATGTTGCCTTTCACTAATCAAGAAAATGCTGATATGCACCATCTACGGAACTGCAAATGGGAATAGTGCAGAGGCGCGACGATTGTACGGAAAAAGTTTCCCAACAGGCGGTTGCCCAATGATAAAACATTTGTGCGCTTGCACAGACAGTTGTGTGAGACAGGATCCTTTTTTGGTGCACATTCAAATGCAGGTCGCGCGAAGTCTAACAGAACGGTAGCTGTGGAAGAAAAAATTCTGGATATGGTGGCTGATCATCCAAATACAAGCACGCGAGCAGTGGCTAGTCAAATTGAAGTATCACCCTCCACGACATGGCGAGTACTAAAGGATGAAAGTATGCATCCTTTTCATGTCCAACGAGTCCAGAAACTGACTCAAAGGGATTTTCCTCCTCGAATGGATTTTGCTCGCTGTTATCTGTAGAAGAATACCCTAAATCCCGATTTTGGTGCAACTGTGCTTTTTACAGATGAATGTACATTTACACGTGGCGGTAACATTTAGCACCCACAATTCCACCAATAGGCAGATGTAAATCCACATGCGTCTTCTACACATGCATATCAGCAACAATTTTCCATAAATGTTTGGCAGGAATAATTGATGACCATCTACTTGGACCTTACTTCTGCCAGAACGCCTGGATGGAAAAAAATATCTTACCTTTCTGCAACAGGTGCTGCCGGAAATGATGACAGATGTTCCCCCTCGTATCCGGCGAGTAATGTGGTTTCAGCAGGATGGAGCACCAGCTCATTTTGTGCCAGAGGTGCGAAATTATCTAAACGCAACCTTTCCAAATCAATGGATTGGGCAGGTGGTCCTGTCCTTGGCCAGCGTGATCGCCCGATCTTTCATGCCTGGATTTCATTTTGTGGGGACACCTGAAGAGTCTTATGTATGAGACTCCTATCGAATCTGCAGAAGAACTCGTCGCCAGAGTTTCGGCAGCTGCAGGAGAGGTGCGCGATACTCCTGGCATGTTTCAGAGGGTTCGTGAATCCCTTCTTCGCCGTTGCACCGCATGCATCGCCTCTAATGGTCAGTGTTTCGAACAGCTATTGTAATCATTTCTAATTAAACTTTTTTTTATAACGAAAATGTTCTTTGTTTCCTTCTTTGTCTCTTAAAGCGAAATCTGTTTCAGCGCCCTCTATCACCCTCGGGTTAAAATTACGAGTATGATTTCTTTGATGAATGTTGCTTATTTTGGTGTTGTACTATCGTCTCTTAAAGTTTGCTTTATCGTTTTTTATTTTGATCATTACATACGAGCATTTCAATCCCCCCCCCCCTGAATGCGGTTACATTTGCGCCACTTAACCGCTCCCGATGGTTTCAATTTTGCGCTCAAAATTCAAGTTAAGATCTAAGCTTTTGTAAACATTTAACAAAATAAAAAAATACTGGTAAAAGGTAGTTGTTCGGTACTCCAAAGTCTAGAGCGCCCTCTAACGGCATTTTTTAACTTTGTCTTTAAAACTTTTTCTATAAGGAAAATACTAATTTAAAGAATGATTTTAGTGAAAACCGCAAATGAATCGATCAATTTTTCCGTTTTTTATCGTCATTTGAAATTTAGGACCCTAAACTTTGATGGCGCCTTTCTCCTTCGGAAGACGTTTGGGACACTTGGTTTCCTATTTACTATTACTCGTCTTGATGTGTGCTTTCACCCCTTAAAGTTACTCCCATCATTTATGAAACACCCTGTATATATATATATATATATATATATTATTATATATATATATATATATATATATATTCAAAATTTCTCTACAAGAGAGAGATGAATTACATGATTAATACTTAAAATAATATCAATTGCCAGATAACAAGACAACAGAATTTAGAAGGAGATATGAAAGATTGAAATAACACAATAAAATATAAAAGAATGGATGCTTCAGTATTATCAACATTGCTGACTTAGGACAGCTAGTATACATAAAATTTTCTTTAAAAAAATCCTTCTGTATAAAAGTGGGGTTGAACATGTTTTTTGGCCAGCCAACCTTCCCCCTTTTTTGTTAATAATACCAAGCAAATACTAATTCGAAATAATGGATAGGAAATCTAAATCCATTATAAGGAAAAGGTAACTTACCCAAAAATTGCATACTGAAATGCAGAGCCCGCGCTAAATCTGAGTACAATAAACAAGTTATTGCCAGATTCTGAACCCAAATACAATTTCAAAACAAAGCAATGGCTGAAAAATAGCACTTAGCAAAAGTATGAAAAGAATAGAAATAATAAAATAAGAAATGTAAACATACTACCATTATCTTAGACTCTTAATGTGGTTTAAAAGTTATAATATATTCTAAAAAAGTAATTTTATCTAAAACTAGAAACTGGGGCTATTTAAAACTATCTAGGAAGAATAATAAATCTATAATATAAACCTTTTAAAACTATGGAAATTTAATCCTTACTATTTAGAATTTCATTATTTAAATATCTATTAATAAAATTAATAGGGCAGTTTTGAATTAAACAGTATTTAGTAAAATGTTTATAATTTTTTATTTTTTCTGATTTATTAGAAACTAGAAGTTTATTGCGTAGTGTGTAATTAAGAACAATATTTCTGAATATAGATACATGCACATTACTCTCCCAATGCGGTACTTTTATAACATTGAAATTAAAGTCTTCTCGTTTATCATAAATATTAGTAACTATTTTATAATCATTTAATTTAATTTCTATATCAAGAAAATTAGCTTCGTAACTGTTACTATTTGTCTGTATTAAATTAAGATATTGTGGATAAAAATTAATATCAGGTATAAAGTTGTCTTGCTTGCCAAAAATGATTATATCATCTGTATAACGAAAAAAATAAAATTCTAAGTTGTCTGTGAAACTATTTTCAAAATAATGTAAATATAAATTGGCAAGACAGTTGCTAGCTGGGCCACCTTGTGGTAAACCCTTAATCTGTTGATAATAATTACCATTATGATAAACATAATTCTCTTTTAGAACTAACCTAAGTAGAGAACCAAATATATCATATTTGACATTTTTAAACAAATTACCTTTATGTAATTTTAATAGTGTTTTTATCATATCATCAATATTAATTGAGTTAAAAAGATCTTCAAAATCTAAACTAAATACTGAAAATATTTTTTTATCTTTAATTTTTGTGCAATAAGTTCTGTACTATTTTTAAGAATGGCTGAAGTTTTTAGATTATTTATTGTATCTTGTAACATTTCATGTAGAATTTTCCCTGATTTGCTGATATATATGTATTAAAACCATTAGTAACTGTTCTAAACTTTACTGGATCTTTATGAAATTTAGAAGTAAGAAATACATGTGGAAATTTAAAATTATTATTAATTTGTATTTTTAATTGTTTATGAAAAGCCAAAATTCGATTATTTATTTCTCTATCAGAAATTGATGACCTAATAAAAGCTGTATTATTTTCAAAATGTTTGTTGAGCATTAAACTATAATAGTATTTACAAATGAAGGTAAAATTTCCAGGCACTTTATCAATATAAACTATAATAAATTTATTTTGTAATTTTTTAATCTGATTTTTAATATCATTAAAAAAGATGTTATTATCTGTACTAAAGTTATATTTATTAATCTGTTGTGTAATGTTACATCTAAACTCTGTGAATGCCCCTCTATAGGCATACTATATTTAATAGCAATTTTGTAAATGAATTGCTCAATATCATTATATAACTGATTTTTGATAATTTTATTATATATATATATATATATATATATGCATATATTCTTCTAAGCACCAGATATCTTGGAAAAGCTAAAGTTACAAAAAGTAAAGATTCTCTTTTCGAGAATTTAAGAATTTTAATAGCTTAAAAAACGCATCCCTAAATATTAAATGATTGTCTGGAGCATTTATCGACAAGAAAAATTTCCCACTCAACAATTTTCACCACTTTTAACACCAAGTGATAGCACTTTTTTTTCTAATTCGAATAATATAAAAATAAGGAAACAAAATAGCAAATGAAAAAAACATAAATTATTAAATGTAATTACGAAAAACCCTTAATTTCAAAATGATTTACTTTTTACGCATTTGGATTTATCTTATGTAACCCTTAAATTTAAAATTACGTGCAATTTCCTTCCAATATTCTGGAAAATATTTAGTTTTCATTGTGATAGAGAAAAAAATGTGTAGTCGGGGGATGTATACTAATTTAGGAATCTCAATTATCAACCCACTTAGCACGATGTGTTAAAAAAAAAAGGTGTGGAAAATTACACTCTATAACAAAAAAAAATAATAACGACTCACCAAGAAGTTGCCGATTGTAATAAAATTTTGTAAGCAAAGACATAGGCGAGGTGTCTATAAGAAGTGATTCTCAATCTGATGGTCAAAATTTCTCTTGTATTGCAATTTAGGATACTTTTCAACGAGTGAAAAAATACCTCACCTCAGGATTCGAGCTCATTATGAGGAACTGTCAGAGTTTGAAAGAGGTCATATCATCGGATTGAAAGGGGCAAGAGTTCCACAAATCGGAGAATCTTCATACAGGTCGAAGCGATGCGACCATTAGAAGATGCTGGCAAGAAATGGGTGGACACAGTGGTAGATTTCAGCGTCATGATGGTAGCGGTCGACCTAGGTCCACAGCCGATTGGGAGGACAGATTTATTGTCAGATCTGCTGTCACAGCGCCTGATTCGTCGTTATCAACCATCAGTCGCGCGACCCGCACACGAGTGTCCACCATGACCATTCACAGACGACTGATACAGCAAAATTTACGCTCGTACCGAACGCTGCGCTACCTTCCATTCACGCCTGCACACTTTCGAGCCAAATTACTGTGGTGCTAGGCTCGATTAGGTTGCAATCAGGCTGACTGGGGACGTATAGTGTCTTGCGACGAATTCCACTTCCAATTGTGTCCTGACAAACATCGAAGACGTGCTTGGAGACGCCAGGGTAGCGTGCTGATCCTGCTTTCGCTATTGCACGCCACACAGGCCCTCAACAAGGGGTTATGGTCTGGGATACTATTTCTTTTGACATCCGGACCTCTTTGGCCGTCATTAGAGGCACACTTACAACACACCGGTACGTCGATGACATTCTGAGAACTGTTTTGCTACCGTTCCTTTTTCGGTACTCTGGCATTATTTTTCAGCAAGATAATGCCAGACCACATACGATACGTGTTGCTATGAACTATCTTACAGCTTGTCAAACACTTTCTTGGCCAGCCAGATCTCTTTTCAATTGAGCATGTCTGGGATATGACGAGAAGGTGACTGCATCTATCAGGGAATGTTGACGACCTGACCCGACAATTGAAGCAAATTTGGCAAGAAATACCGCCGGAGACTATCAGGGTGCTTTATTACTCTATGCCACGTCGTGTGGTAGCTTGCATCCAGGCTAGAGGTGGGTCAACACCTTATTGAGCTTGTTACTTTGTAACTGTAACTATGTCTCTCTGAAATGAATCATTCAATTTTTCTGAAATTTTAATTATTTTCAATTCTGTGCATAATCTTTCTACCCACCAATTTTTGTCTCTATCAGACTCAACTCATTTTTGTTGCGTCGCTTTTATAACAATCTATTAAATATCCCTCTAATGGTTTTTCTTCTTTTTTTAAATGGTAATATAGTAGAGCCCCAAAACATGTCGTCTTAGTGACAAAGTTGCAAAATGCAAATCGAAGTACGGAAGACAACAGAACATAACTCATTTCTTTAATAAAAAAAAAGTAGCTAATTTCTGAAATGTGGTTACTTAATTTTCCTTATAGACAGCTTTATGCCTAAATAAAGTATTTTCTCTCTGTTTAAGTTTATCATGTAGGTTTATTTTCTGTTGTTTTCTCAAGCAAACAATGCATTACATGTGCAGTTCAATATTTTCTGAGACAAATGCACACACGCACACAGAGCATATTTTTTTAAATCCCATTCTCTATAACTCGGCATTTTTATAAATTCGGCGAACCTTCGAGCCACTTTAGGCTGAGTTTTCGGGACTAAATTTTATTTAAAAAATTACTGGATTCAAATGAAATTTGGAAAATATGTTCACTAGACGATTTTCCACGAGTAAAAAATTCGGTTTTCGTAATGCAAAACTTTTCTATGAATTTTTCCTAGTTTTCTATGAAACAACTAAATATGCTAATCATAATAAATAATAAATACATTGAACCACTAAATACAGTGTCAATTTTAAGTATTTAAGAGGAGAATCCGGGAAATATTGAATAGTATTTTTCAACTTAATTTCTATCTATACGTATGCAGCTAATATTTTATCAATGCTAAATGTGTGCTGTATCATGTTTAAATTACCTTCTGCAGTTGTAATCAAGTAATAAAATATTTTAAAAAGTATAGATAAACATTAGCAATTATATTTGTTCTAATATAGTGGTCATTATTTATTAAAATAAGTATATTACTTTGGGAGCTGTAATATATTTTTTCGCCTGTTATTCTAAATAAAGTATACTCTCTCGTAAGGGCACGGAAAATGCTCAAATTGGAAGAAAATCAATCAAATTTTGATTTTTTTTTCTTTTTGGCATATTAGAGATAATTGCATTCACTGCTATTAAATTTAAAGTAAGTTTAATTCAATCAATTTTGTGGAAGTTATGCTCTTTTCGTTCAAACGCATGTTTGACCACGCTTCTTTATACAGAAACAACTTAAAAAAAGAGATTCATAAATATTAACAAAAAATTTCAATAAACATAAGAAAAAGAACGCGTCGCAGTGTAGGAAAATTTTATATAATTTGTTTTTCATTTTTTCAATTGGAAGTAACTCATGTCCATAAATTAAGGATAATTCAGAATTACACAGAAATTGAACTCTAAAATAAAAATTTCACCTGTAGAATTATCACACATCTTGAAGAAGAATATGCAAATTACAGGAAACCACCAGATGGCGCGGATAGTACGTCACAATGACGAGAGTGTAAGAGAGGGGTATATAAGGAATGGTGGCAAAGAAGTAAAATTGTTCACAAGCGCTTTAAAAGCCTTTCAGTGCAATAACCGCATAGTTATGGCACAAAGGAAGCATTTGGATGATTTTTTACGTGGTAGAATTATCGGACGACTGGAATGGGACGTACCCAGCTGGAAGTATCCGAGGAACTTGGAATCGCCCAGAGTGTCATCTCCAGGCTTTGGCAACGATTCCAAATGATGGTAATGTGAGTAGATGTTACAGCACAGGTCCCCCGAGTTACAACGCCGAATGAGGACCGGTATTTGGCAGTTACTGCCAAAAGAAACAGACGGAGCACAGCATCAGACCTATCTCGTCAGCTCTCTTCAGCTACCGGTACGACAGTTTCAAGGCAGACCGTGTACAGACGCTTAGGGCACATTGGTCTATATGCTCGTAGGCCTGTCAGATGTGTTCCCTTACCGCAACTCACTGTCGCCTGCGATTAACCTGGAGTAGAGAGCATTGTGGACACCGCAACAGTGGTCTTGTGTGATGTTTTCCGACGAGTCCAGGTTTAGTTTGCAGTCTGATTCTCGCCGGACTTTCATATGGAGAGCGCCAGGTACCCGTTACCACCAAGAGAACACCATTAAACGACACCGTTACGGTGGTGCAGGATGGCTCGTTTGGGGAGGAATTATTCTTGGTTCCAGAACTGACCTGCATGTTCAGAGTGTAACGATGACAGGCCACATCTATCGGGATGTCATTCTGGAACAACATGTACGTTTGTTTCGGGGCGCCATGGGTGCTGAATTTCTGTTTATGGATGACAACGCCCGTCCTCACCGTGCAAACATTGTAGACGAATGCCTTCAATCGGAGGATATCACCCGTATGGATTGGCCAGCATACTCACCGGACTTGAATCCAATAGAGCATGTGTGGGATATGCTTGGCCGACGAATTGCAGCCGTCAACCCCTCCCCCCCCGACCTGTTACCGGAACTTCGGAGGGCATTGCTTGATAAGTGGTGTAATATTCCCCAAGATCAGATTGATAATTTGATACTCAGCATGCGTAGGCGTTGTAGGCCTGTATTGCATCATCCGGGAGACATACTCCGTATTAAACATCATACTAACCATGTTATACTGTTTTTCGTAATAGGCTCTTTTTAAAATTTGCTCCAGGGAGTAAAAACTGCATTTTTATTAATTATGTCAAACATATGGCATCTTTTTTACTCTTTACCTTTGTTTAATAAATAGACTTTACAAATAAGTCAAATTGTTTTGCCTCTGTCTCTTTCTTTGCTGAACTTCATTATCATTAATTTAATGGATATGAGCGTGTATAGTTCGAAACCACTTGCAATTGTATATTCTTAATTTATCATGCTGTGATCAAGCAGTTATATTTTATTATTTATATTATTTTGCATCCATATTTGCTGTATATAATGTTCTGGTGTTTGCATGACTTGAAATGCATTTTCAGTCCTATTCAGATGATAACATTAAAAGATCAAGTCTTCTTTTCCTACTGAAAATTTGTTTTTCGCTGAAAATTAGGTATGTTTTATTTAACAACACAAAGGAAATCAGTTTATAATTGAAAATACATGACATCCTTAATTATAGCAATAATTGCATTCATTAAATCAGTTCAGGACTTGTAATTATCATGGGCATAAAATCTTTATATGAGAGAACCTTTATATTTTTGTT
>BMAO01022400.1:0-22292 GCA_019973975.1 Trichonephila clavata | reverse complement strand
GTACTCTCTAGCATGAAACTGCAAACGAAAAACATGGTTAAGAAATGATCCCGAATCTTTGCAAATAATAATT
Source organism: Trichonephila clavata (assembly GCA_019973975.1). Taxonomy (NCBI): domain Eukaryota; kingdom Metazoa; phylum Arthropoda; class Arachnida; order Araneae; family Nephilidae; genus Trichonephila; species Trichonephila clavata. The sequence continues at coordinate 22,219 of BMAO01022400.1, read as the reverse complement.
TGAATTAAAAAAATAATAAGTTAGACCACTGAGCGCTCCGAGTCTTAAGGTGCATAATATTCTGAATGCGTGTTTCGAGTCAACACGATGATTGATTCGCGCCATCGAATTGAAAAGCCCGCCATTTCCACTACTCTACGAATGCGTACCCGACACCCGCCAAATCGAACGGTTTTCACGACAGCCGATATAATATACGACGTAATTTTGTACCAGGACACAAAAGTTGATAAACATGGTTCTAGGGTAATTCAACCTGGCGGGATAAGTGGCCGATTCGACAATTCAACCAAATATTTAAATTTCCTCAAGAAAGGCAAAAAATAAAATACAAATTGCAATAATTCATTCACACATGAACGTATTTACATTTTTTTTCTACCTAGATGGCTCATAATTGTTATAAAAATAATTAAATATTGCTGATTCTTATTTTTCAAAATTATTTACTCATTCAGATTTGCAGAGAAAGACCACGTACCTCTTCCGGAGACACTGCACAGCTTTTTTCAGTTTTGCGCTCTTCCAACTTGAGAGAAATCCAAAATCGCTCAAATTCCGACCGTATCTCTTTCCAGGGACCTTTAGAAAATTGTTGAATGTATCGAAAATATTCACAGCAATGAACGACATGCACTCGAAATAGTTTGACGAACCATAATTTTTGCATGCAACAACATTCATAAAATACTTTATATATATTTTAAAGAGCTCTTAAAGCATCAGAAATGAAACATTTTCCAAGAAATAATTCCACAATAATAATAATATCTTAACGAGGTGCACCTCTGACAAAGCGTTAGAAATATTTCTAAAAATACTTACATTTCCAAGTTCTTAGATTGGAATTCTTTTCTCCTAATATATCTCTCCGTTGTTGGCATTTGGGTACTTTAAACACATCGCGGAATTTTTACCTTTTGTTTCAACTATCCATTGAAGATGTAAAAAGATACGTTTCCGAAAAATTTACTTACCGGTAGCTTAATTCCTAATAAAAAAGGAGAGCCGCACTTCGACAACCTCTCCATCCAAAGACTTACACATAACTGATTTCTTGTAATGTGCGCATAATTAAGATTATGATCTACTGCGCATCTTGAAACGAATCATTTGAAATCAATTTGAAAAAGATTCGCGGGACATACGTCACGCGCTGTCTCAGCAAAAATTCAAAGTTGTACTGGAAACCCTAACAAAACTGTTTATTAATAGCTGGTAGGCTTGGGTGGTCAAACATGTGCGGCCTTGGCAACGGCCGTGCTCGGAGACTTTCAACATCTACTATGCATTTTCCTGCCACTAGATGGCAGCACTAATGAAAATTATCCTACTTATTTTTAAATTTTATGGAATGTGTGCCAGAAAGTTAAATAATATCGTTTATAGGTTTTGCTAGAAGGAAAAAATTCAGAGCGATAAGCTGTTGAACAAGTGAAAAAATGCATGTTTTAAAAGAGCTAAGAAATTGCACAAAATTTTTTATCGGCGGTACGAAACACAGTCTAACTAAAATTAAAAAGATGATTTTTTTTCTAAAAAAAAATTTTTTTTTGGTACAGAAGCATTGCATTAGTATTTAAAAATTTATAAAAAAATATTACTAGGTTTTTGTAATTATTTACTTTATCATTCAAGTAACAGAATTTTTTTTTCTTAAAAATTTTACATCTCGAATACTTTTTATTAAATAACCATTAATAATTTTTTCATTGCTTGCTTTAAAATCGAACTTAAGATGTTAAATATATTCTGGAAGCTGTTGAGGGGTTCCTTTTCTTAAAAAGAAAGTCTAATGGATAAAAACTTTAAAACTAATTATTTGAGTATAATGTAATTCCAATTAATGTAAAATGTCAATAGAATATGTATACATTTGAATGCCAGCAGAAAATTTGTATGTTTCTAGAAAATAACACATGTATATGAATATAAACGAGTTGTTAAGAAATAATTTCAAAGAAATATACAATTGGATTACTTTAAATGTGTAAAATCTCATGCGTAATTGTGTCGAAAAGCATAAAAAAAGGAGATGAAACATTTTCATTTTAAACATAGTTTTATTTCTGTGAATCAAAATTTACTAAATGATGTGTTTCGAAGGAAGCAAAAGAATCATGTTGGAAAACTTAACTATTCAGAGGATTATTTATCGAGATAATTTTTTTATAGGTTTCGTTTTGTAATATTTTTCATCAAACAGGGGGAAGAATTTTCGACAGAGGATTTTAGTGAACTTTGAAGAATTGAGAACTTTATCGTTACTTTGATATAATCCACTGCTCTCGAGGTATATATAGTAAGGCAATACGAGAATACAGATTGTGCCAACAAATAAGATTAGCATATCTTAATTTCCTCTCCTTAAATTTAATTCTTATTAAATTTTTAACCTTAAGTATGCATTTTATGAACTATAGATGGCACCACGGACGGAGGTCAGTGAAATCGCACCTGTCGAATCTATGTGTGATTCAGTGAACACACACATACACACACAATGAAAGGCGACGCTAGCATTGCGGTAATATTTTCCCCCTTCAAATTTCAAGCCCTCTCTTAAAATCAGTTCAATTTTTCGCATGTTATCTTGCGGACCGGACACTTCTGTCAAAAGATTTGTGCTCCTGTGTGTACATCACATGGTTCTATCCACCGGTGTAGCTACTTCTAAGTGTATCAAAAATTTCGTGGAGAGCCCTTTAAAATTTCACTATTTCTTGCTTACATTTGTTGGGGGAGGAACTATCATTCATACGGCAGTATCTACGCCCCTGGCTCTATCCCAAAACGGAAATGTGTCTTCTCATCTGAACTATGACAGTGCATTACATGAACTGGAATTTCGTCAGTAAAAAGGGGGATTTCGGCGTCGCGATTCTGTCGTAAAAAAAAAAACATTTGGAGGAGCCGTCTGTCACGGAGAGAAAAATTGGAACACGAAAGGGAAGTAATTTCATTCGAACCGGGGACATGCTCTCTTGTGGGTCGAGCGACCGGAGCGAGGTAGGGTTTTAAACAGAATTTAAAATCCCCAAAACAGAGGAAGAAGAATTTCACATCCTAATTTAAAATAAGATTGTCAGACAAATTTGCACGAATCCCTTGAGTGAAAAAATTAAGGCAAGGTACGATTGTTAGGAAAATATCATCGCTAAATTCAGACAGACCAGATTTTTTTTGCAACAGTGGGGTGGATGACCCCGAGGAAAAAGTCCAAAAACGAAGATTGCAAATTGGCGTCTGTGCTAAAAGTGACGGTTCGTGTCGCCATCTGACGGGAAAGTAGAGCAACAAAACTATTTTAAAAAAAACGGATAACAGAAAAATGAGATTAAACATTAGAAACGCGAATATATAACCTCTAGGCATACTTTACATAGTCAGTACCCTATATGATATTCTTCATGGGAACTAAAATGTGTTTCTCCCTCTTTTTTGAGAGAGAAACAAACGGTTTCATACAGTCTAAAAGTACTTGGGATGTGACTGAGTTCCCAGCGCTTGCCAAGCAGCTTCGATTATTTCTGTGGTGTTATCGACAAATTCGATGACAGTCATAACGGAACGGAATCAATGAAATCAAAATTGCACTTAATTGGTTTGAATTAGCCAGAGTCGACTGTATCTAATTTTTATTAAAAATGTTTTTAATCTAAATTTTTTATTTTTTAGCCACGCGTCTGAATTTCTTCACATTACCGATATTTTTGACTTTGATGTAGTAAGTAATACGATGCGACCAACAAAACATTTTATTGCAGTCACTTCAAATGTTTGTAAAATATACTTCTGAAATTTATCTTGCGGCATACAATAGCTGAGAGTTCTTGTTCAGCCAATCATAGATTTTTTATGACGAAAGAGCTCGTTACATTTTACGGGGAAGAATACGTACTGATAAGTTTTTAAATGGACAATGAGAATGTGGAACATGATGACTGACAGATGGATTGTTGAAAATTTTATTTCGGAGAACTATTTACATTTTGAATAAGACGAGAATTCATAACATTAAGGTATTCGATTACTTACGACATTTTTTTTATTGAAAAAAATGGAGATATGGGGATTTTTTCGTAGTTTTTAGATTTGTTTAGTACATTTTAAGAAAAATATACTAAAATTAAGAATAGAAAAAGAAATTATTATTACTAAAATGGGAAAAAAATGGATAAAAATTGACAAAAAATAACATAAACGAGGCCCATTCTGTACCAAAAGTTTATGAACAAATTTTTTCAATTTTGATGTGGTTGTCTGTCATTCATTTTTGAAATGACCTTCAGGATAAGAGATATTTTTATTTTTACAAAAACTGGAGCACTTTATCTTAATTATTATATTTAATTGCTTAAAATAACAGTGACGTAAGGGACTGTAAATTTTGTAATAAAACAGTGATTGATAAATCTGAAAGTTAAAACACTTCTATTCTACAGAACATACGCAAAAAATTTCAGTTAATTATTTTCAAAACTTTTTGAGCAATCGCTGTCCCCATTTGAGCATTTTCAAAAAAACACATTTCGAGTAAAATGCTTTTTAAAGTATAACATATATATCTTGCTTAAAGTAAGGACATCTGCTTTTACTAAAACACTTGTAGTTTCTATTCCAGTGAACGGAAAATAATAAACTTGGTATTTTTATAAAGCAATGCAATGGTCTATACAATTAAGTCATAAAACATTTGACATTTTTTTTTTCAAAATTCACAAATTTAGGGTTGTCGGATACCTTAAATCAATACTATTTTGGGGGAAAAAACTTCCACTTATCAGTATCGTGATTTGAAGGTTTCTTTAAAACAGATGATAAGTTTTACCATGAATGTACAAAATTAAACATCTGGTAAAGTAACACAGCATCTGACATTTGCTATATGGTATCAAGATGTTAGACTAAGGTAAGGTTTTATCATCATTACAGACTGTCGGTTTCATCCTGTTCATGTCTAGTTTATCATTGCTTACGTGATAATAATTACCACATGTTTGATTTCTTATAACTTTAATGTTATCTCACGCAGTAATAGGCAGTGCACATTAAATTAGGTTATGAGGTAATTACGATTAATATTGGAAGAAACACACACGCAACAAATCTTTTTCTATAAAATTAAAATAGATGACAAACATGAAAATGCTATTTTCAAAGAAGGAAAATAGTTATTGAAAACTTCCATCTGAATTTCATTGTACGTGTATTCACGAATAATGATAAATGCGTGAGAAGTAATTACATTACTATATCACACAAGCAAAACTTATCGGGGTCGTACCAAAGCTGAATCATCTTAAATAAGTTCATTCTCTATGCAATTGAAGTACAATTTTCAAAGTTTATATTCATAATATCTCTAACCATTCTTCTACATTCATAAAAAAAAGCTTTAATAATAATCATATATATAAAGGAGAAAAGCGACTCCACTCATCACAATATCTCCGGAACCATTAGACCTACAGACTTGAAATTTGGTAAGGAGTGTTCCCTTTATGGAGTAGAGATCCACTAAGGAAGAATTTTTTTTCTGAAAATCGAATTAAAGGGTGTTATAGATAAGGATTCCCGTTTATGAACCATTAGACCCACAGACTTGAAATTTAATAGGCATATTCCTTTCATAGAGCAGAGATTCGCTTAGAAAAAGGGTTTTGCAAAAATCGATTTCCAAAGGGAGTTGCAAGGGCTTAGGGGATATTACTGATAAATACATTCCCGTTTTTGAGCTATTATACTTACAAATGAAATTTGGTAAGCGTTCTCTCATGTAGTAGAGATCCGCTAAAAACAGACTTTACAGAAAAATATTTCTATGGGAAAAGCGGGGAGTAACTGTGGCGTATTGATAAAAAAAATCCCGTTTTAGAGCTATTTAATCTACAGAAATGATATTCGTATGCATGTTTCCTTTGTTGAATTGAAATCCGCTGCGAACGGATCTTATGAAAACAACTCACAAAGATTGTTATTGATAAAAAAAAATTATAACGAATGAGCCTTACACTATTCGCAAGTGATGTGTAACATCTGACATGTTATCGTGGTAAATACTCAATAGTAAATAAATTCTGAATAAAATGAATCGGGTATGATTGAAATTAATTTTTTATCGTATAATTATATCTTTAATGAAAATTTCATTTAATTAACACAAGGAGTAATGCAATTTTTTTATCAAAAATAATTATTCTTGTACAATTTGGGAAAGAGCGGAGACTTTAATAATTATGGTGTAGTAGTTAACTGAGGACCTTGACAGATAGGTCACATGGATGGGCCGTGAATATTCCGAGTGTGACGTCAAAAAACCCGAGAGATATTGCGATTTTAAAAAAAAATTAAAACAGTTAAATAAGATAGTAGTTGGCACCCAGCCTGTTTGTGGAGAAAAAAAGAGACAAATCCAACACAGCAAGTCTTGGGGCTGTTGGTGCAAATGGGGTGGAGGTAAGGCAAAAAGAAACAAGAAACTAACTCCCCGGGGGGAGGGGAAGGCATCAGTGTCGAGAACGAAGATAGATAACTCCGAACTAAGCAAAGAGAGGGGATTCCCCCAGAATCATCAGCCCATCTCACTTAGTTCGTAACGTAACCAAACCTTCAATCCCCATAGGATTAATATAGGGTTTTGATATTAGCAACGAAGCCCCCTTTTGGTCTACTACCATAGAACAAATTAGACAAAAAAGATGCAGCTTGATGAGGACAACCTATGGTTTTTAAAAGCAGAGACTCAAGAACCTCGGTGAGAGGACGATTATAAAAAATTTAAAATACTTTAAAAACGTGAAATGGGGGGGGGTAAGGAAATAGGATTATTGCAATAAAATTATAACTGCAGAAGCTTATGAGGATATATATTGAATCGGTCAGGTACGAATGACCAAGATGGCCTAGGATTCAAGATATAAAGGAAACAGCCCTGTAAGGGGAGGGAGCACCTGAGGAAATCAATTTCTCGTATATCTCGTGATATGACGTAATACTATCGAACATCCAAATATCAAGACCCTAGCTCAAATCCAAAGGAGGGCAAAATTTTTACCCAACCCCATAGAAATAACATGGGAACATAGTATTTTAGTGCTGGAGCCCACCCTGGCCTACCAAAAGAGGGCTAAGTAGATAAATGGATGGGCCTTGCCGTGGAGAACTGTGGTTCAAATCTCAAAGCAGAGACTCAAATACATTTCAAGATATTACAGATTTAAAAAATTTAAAAGTTTTTAAAAGTTGACGTTAAAATAAAATACAAGGAATGACCCTATGAGCAAGAATTTTGGTGAAAATGTACAATGGTGGCAGAGGGTTCGAATGAACTAGATCCGAGGGACAGAGAAGCCCAGGTGTCGAGCTATTGGCAAATTGCTGTCTAAGAAGGAGGCACTTGGGAGGGGGGGTAGAGTCCTTATACTTCCTAACACAACTGGTAGTACTATCGATCCCCCAAATATCAACCCCATATCATCAAAAAATGGCACCATAAGATTAACATGGGGATTATTATTTTAGGGTGTAAGCCCTCCCCTGCGCAAAGCAGGTCATCATTAGTAAAGAATTTATGAAGGGGGGGGCATACCAAGTCGATCGACGCCACCGCGCGCTCATTGGTCAAATCAAATATATCGGCATTTCCCCAGTTTCCTGTTACACATTCTATTCACGAAATCACTACCACAAATATCCAGCAACCAAGAGAAAGATGTTACGCATCAAAAAATTCGCCATTGAATGATTAAACTTCGACTTTAAATTTGGCAAGCATGTCTAATTTGTTGATAAGAGATCTGCTAAATGGGTTTTGCGGAAATCCACTTTTTGGGAGGGAGTTAAGGGAGCATAAAAGATCATTCTACTTTAACTTTTGAAATTATTATTCACAAGTCCTGCCCTTTTTAAATCAAGAGGTGAAAGCTATAAGAATGTCTTTCAATATAATCGAACACTTAAAATGCTAGGACTTAGATATCATAATTTATACACGTATATATAAGCAGCATATATCCATACAATATCACGAAGCCAGCGAAGTGGGCGAGTAACGTCTAATGCATAGGTTCCCAACCTTTTTTGAACTGGCACCCCTTTTCTAATTAATATTTCGATATCGCCCCCTTTTCTAGTGAATATTTCAACACCGCCCCCTTTTCTAGTGAATATTTCTATACCGCCCCCTCCCACTCTAGAGAAATAAGAGTGTACATAATACACGGTGAAAACAAGAGTTAAGTTTCAAAAAATATCCTATCATTAAAAGAATATTTTTTTTTCCCTTAAGTCCCAGTTTTTTTACTTGCGGATCTGAAATATCTATTGCCACAAATATATTCAAATGTGTATATTTAAAAATTATATAATTTAGTCATAGGTAGGATATTGTTGGAATTGAAACGCTACTGAATTTCTTCTTCATTTAAAAGAGTGGAATAAAAGATTTTTAGATTACCTGTTATAAAGACAGGCATTGGCTCTGATGATGCGAAGTAATTCATAATAAACTATTGCTTTCAAATAAATATAAATTGACAGTTTCAGCCTTTAAAGAATCACGTTAATTCCTGGTTAACATATTTAGTTATGTTTCTTGGATAATATACGTAATGAAATGAAGTGGCGAAACATGTTTCCTACTGCTCACAGACAAAGACAACACGTGCACTACAGAAATTAAAATGCACAATATCATTCAATTCAATGTCGTCTGGATGTAATGTAATATTTTATGTTTTTCATCCACTTCCCGTACTACCGAAATGTGTGAATTTTCGTACATGTGTTATAGGAATGATTTAAATACATACAACAACATAAGGTAAACAGTATTAAAGTTTACTTTTGTCAGTACATAATCAGGTGTTTTTTTAGTCTTTTTGGTTAATCTGACCAAGCCCCTCCTTGCCATCTCAACGCCCCCTGAAAGCCTCAAACGCCCACAGGGGGCGTTATCTCCCACGTTGAGAACCTATGGCTAATGCATTACAAAAGAAGTAAATAATAAATGTGAAACACGTCTTAATTTGCTTATAAATACTTCAGTTAACGATGATAATTATGGTATCACATTCGTTATCCAAAACCAATGTTGATCAAATGATTTAATTCCGAAAATTATCAAATCTTCCGAAATCCTTTCCCACGCCTCTAGGCTCCTAAGATTGATTAGACACTTTCAAATTTCAATTGAATACCGTTCTTTCCTTAACACATTTTGTTCCCTATGGAAATTTTTTAATATACATAATTCTATTCATAACTAAACTATGTAAAAATCAGGGGTCAGTAACCCACGCATGCCACATGTGGCACAAATCTCATAGGCAATCTGCACCACCTTATAAATTTGTCAATTTTTGAGTGAATAAAAGTTGCTAAATTTGCAAAGGACTTTCTTTAACAAATATTTTCAGAATTATGGACATTTAAGGAATTACAGAAAAATCTGAATGACAATTCTAAAGATTAATTTACAGTTATTTTGTAAATTATTGATTGCCATTGCTGGAGAAATTTAATTGTTTGAAGAGAGAACATTGCGCGCATTTTCTGTGCTCTCGCTTTTGATTCTGCATATTTAAGTAAACAACCTTTCCTATAATGAAAAATATTTCGAGTTCGCAAATAAATAGTTTAACAACTGAATACTCAGAATCGTGTCAAATTGAAAGTCAAACATTATACCCCTGATTTTGCGATATGAAAGTAGAACGGTGCAAGGACTCGACATTAAAAATTGTATTTATCTTTTTATTTAATTGTTATGGGGGAAATGCTTATATTTTATGTTGTCATTTCTTATTTTAATAAACATGTTTAAAAATACATAATATATGTACAATGTTCGTTTTTTTATTTCCGTTGAGGAAAAACTCGTAGCAATATTTTATTTTGATTATTTTTATGTTACGAAATATCTTTAAATGCTGCAATATTAAAATATAATAAAACCATAAATCTAAATTATTGACATCTATTATCTAATTCGGCATGTATTATCACGGGAATCAAATGGTGTTTCAAAAATGTTCTACTTTGTGGCACACTGAATTATATTGGTAGGTTGGTTTGGCATGCCACAGCTAAGATTTTGCCAACCCTTGGTATAAAGTATTTTGAGAGCACAAGATTTACTTTTAAAAAAATCAAGTAAAAGATAACCGAAAATTATTTCACAAAACTGATCGGACACTATAAAAAGAGCTTCGAAACACATAGAAACTGTTTCAACTTTTGAAAGTCATACTCACAAACTCATGGCTTTCGTTGTCAAGTTACGGTTGTTTTGTTCGTTTTTCTAGAAGAGGGAGCTGAAAAACATCTTAAATCTATCATGTCACTAAGTCCTCATATTCGCGTGGTAAGGAGGTTAGGAGAGTAGGGTACCAACTCAAGTGTCACTTGAAAAAGATACAAAATACGAGGGCTGCCACCAATAGAACTCTCTCGCGTTGCTTTAGGTGTGACATCAATAAAAATACAAAAATGCATGTGCCCCTTCATAAAATAACATAAACAAAACTCAGTGGTGCAACAGCTCATAAGGGCTAAGGCCTACCATCTACGTATTCTTGACCATGGGAGTTGAAGCACAAGAGCAAATGCTCCGGTCATTGTGTCAGTTTGACGTGAAATCTTCCCAGTGTCCCAAGCAAGTTTGGTACTGATTTATCGACCACTGAAGAGATGAAATGCTGAGTCGACCTTGCCCAGCCGGGATTTGAACCCCGGACATGCGATGTGGAAGCACATACACTACCACTCAGCCACTGGACTTCAAAAAGGACATAACCATCAAATTTTTATGCTGTAACATTTGTAATATTATGCTTCTCCAGCAGCCCCCCCCGCACCTTCCCTTATCATTATACACTCTTTTGATCCAAACGTTAAATTTCATTCTCTTCTGTAAACATTACGTGTCCCCACTTAAAAATTCGTTTATTTATCATTATTTTTGAGAATGAAAATTTCACACACACACACACAGGCTACAGCTCCTGTTCTTTCATAACAAAAAATGGTCTTTTCATAGAACGGCTCTATAAAAAACTGGTATCAACACATTAACGAAGAGTTTTAAGTCAAACTGGAGGTAAGAAATTTTCCATTTTGCAAAAAATATTACAGCAGCATTTCTCGAACTGTGGGTGCGCCCACCTAGGGGGCGTGATAACTCCACGAGGGGATATCGAAAGTGCGTGCATATCGAAAAGTCGAAAAAATACATTATTTTAAAAATTATGAATTTCCTGAAAGTAAACAAAAAAATACATTCTGAAACAATAGAAATTAAAATTAACATTTACACTGATATAATACGCTTATAAATGCATTAATACTGCATGATGTATTTTATAATCAATTTAACAATAGTAAGTTAAGAGCTAGTTTGATTATTACCAGTAATCCCGATGGGCTTTTCAAAAAAAAAATATACATACTAAAACTAGCACTTATCGTGATAATTTGTACGGTTTACAAATTATCCAGAACTGCCAATTAAAAGCTACGTGATTCACTCCCAATGCCTCCGTTTTCCACGTACGCGGGAATATGTGATGTTTTGGGGTGGGGAAGAATAAGAAAAGTAAACCCTCCGATATATAAGTAAAACCTTCGCAAACACTGTAAGGTCCATTTATTGTATTCCAAAGTCTTCGAAATAATTTATGAATAGCAGTGTACAGAAAAGATCGTACTTCTGAGAGACGTATATATATATATATGTAAGGATAATTAAATTAGATCTATAAAATTAATTCGCTAACCATTTCTAACTTTTATTTTCCCGTTACATCTTCAAGTATTAAATTTATTACCCAGTTCGGGAATGGAGAATACATGGTTTTAAAAGATCTTCCGCCGCTCTTACCATTAATTTTTATTACCTAGTATTTCAAATATACCTCTTTAATAAGACATATACGTGAAGACATCTGGCCCTTCAGAAGCCGCGGACTCTTGTTTTTTAACACGTGTCCGTTTCTCTCTCTTTTCAAAAGAGATTACAAAATGATTTCATGGAATAAAGACGGTTAAAATAAAATGTCTTGATGTTCACTCGAAAAACCATGACATATATATATATATATGTCCGGGGCAATTAACTCACTGATTGAGCGAAACGTAAATATATGCTAGTGACACTTAAAGTGCCTGACTAGTGCAAAATCATCAATTTTAATGAAAATGACAAAAAAAAATTTTATTTGATATTTTTTATATTTGAATTTTCTTCTTTCTAAAAATACCTTACTTTTACTTGTACTCCAATTATTTACGAAGTTATAGCAGTTTTTATGTCAAGTGAGAACAACAAAAATGAACCGGAAGTTAGAAATCGAAATCGGAAGTGCTTTGAATTTGAAAGATTTTTACTCTTTTTTGGAGTTTTATTGAGTTTATTAATAAAATATTAATTTTGGTAATCTTAAAACTGAATATGGTGATACTTTTTAAAAAATTATTTAATAGTTTTTAGTAAAATTTGGCAACAACTTTACAGGTTTGTTGTTATATTTTGATTTGTTTATGTTCAAGCGACTCGATTCTTCGCTCCTCATTTAACTTATTATTTTGATATATTTTATAAAAAAAACTGTCTTTTTAAAGACAAAATATTGATTAATTATGGCTAAATCAAGATCTGGAAGGTCTAAGAAGCGCCGATTTACTGGAAATCGTTATACCATTCGTGCTACTATTAATGAGAATGATGAAACATCTGAGCTCAATTCTACTGAATCCGCTAGTGCAAAAAAATTGGAATCAAGCCATACAAGTTTGGAAATTTCATCAGAAAGGTTGTTTGAAACTTATGAAGACAATAGAATTGTCAGCTTGACAACTTTGATTTCATTGTTTGCCATAGTTTGCTGCCCTGATTGTTATTCTCAGGGCTTGGAACTTATAGAAGACTCTGTCAGTGGATTATGCTCACATATGAACCTAAAGTGCAAAAACTGCTCCTTCTTTAAAGGTTTCCCTACGACAGAGAAGATGAAAGGTTCTTGTCTGATAAACTCTTCAATTGTTTTGGGGCTAAGGATAATCGGGAAAGGATTTTCAGCTGGGAAAAAGTTATGTGCTTTCCTGGGTTTACCTTTCCTATCAAAACTTGCTTTCCGCAATCAAGAAAGGAAACTGTTGAAAGCAACTGAACGCGTTGCTCAAGAAAACATCAACGCTGCATTAAGTGAAATCAAAGGCTCAAATAGTTTCACTAAATGTGGAATATCTATTGATGGTACTTGGCAACGCAGAGGCTACTCATCTTTGAATGGGTGTGTAAGTGCCATATCAGTTGACACCGGTAAAATTTTAGACATTGAAGTTATGACGCAATATTGCCACATATGCGCGAAAGGCAATAACCAATCATCGAAACATGTATGTTCGAACTATAAAGGTTCCGCTGGGAACATGGAGGTTGTTGGAGCCTACCGTATATTTGAGAGATCAAATGTAAGGGATGTGCAGTACAATGAATACTATGGAGATGGGGACTCAAAAGGGTATGAAGCTGTTAAAAACTTTTATGGAATTAATACAGTAACCAAACTCGAGTGTATAGGCCATGTACAGAAACTTGTAGGGGGGCGGTTGCGTCAATTAAAAAAAACGATGAAAGGTTTAGGAGGGAAAAATAAATTAACTGATAAATTAATTGACAGAATCCAGAACTATTATGGAATAGCTATTCGAAGCAATGTAGGTAATCTACAAAAGTTGATGAGTTGTGTAATAGCTGCATTTTTCCACTGCGTATCTGGAAAAAACAATTTTTGCATGGACAGTGTCCTGAAGAATCTGAGAGTTGGTGTCGTTACCAAAGGGCAAAAGCAGCTGGGAGTCCTCTCAAAGAAAATAAGCTCGGACTTCCTAATAAAATTATAAACCAAATAAAACCTACATATCTAAAACTGTGTAATGAAACGTTGTTGAAAAAATGTCTTCATGGTAAGACACAAAATTGTAACGAAAGTTATAATAACATTTTGTAGAATATTGTTCCCAAAAATATATTTATTGGACTGCAAACATTTCGTTTGGGTGCATTACTAGCTCTGATGGTATATTATCAGTGATTCGAAATGTAAATGGTTCCCTTCTTGAAAGTGTTGTTCAAGAGTTAGTTAAATTTGATAAACAACGGATTTCAACATCTTTAAGACACTCTTTACCGATTGCAAAATTGTCACGAAAAAAAAGAAAAGCAGCAAGGAAAACAAAAAGTACTAAGAATGAAAAAACAGAAGGCTTAGTATATTCATATGGAGGGTTTTAAAGTACTTCTTTGCATGATTTTTATTCTAATTTATGATAACCTTTGTGATAAACAATGTTTTTTAAGAGCTTTTTCGTGAATGTTTACTGGTAAAACAACACAAATATATTTTGTATTAAATATTTCTTAACTTCTAAAATAATATGGTAGAATATATATTTGTTTTTCTACGTAAAATATTTTTATTTTTTAATGCAATAAGGTTTTTTTAAAGTGCTTTTTATATGTCTAATCTGTAGTTCGTAAACTATGTACTTAGACTTTAAGAAAAAGCTTTGTGACACTATAAAATTGTTAAAAATATTAAAAGATAAAAGTTTGAAGAAAGTATATAATATTCATAATTGCTTTGAAAAGGTTTGTTTTTTTTATATAGAGAGGTTTTAGGTTTTTTTAGCAGTATAGTTTTTTAAATTTTGAATTTTAAATCTTTAAATGCATTTTTCTCTGAAACAGCTTTTTTGATATTTTACAACAGGTTAAGCATGATATCTCAAAAAGTTATGTAGATAATTGTTTGAAATTTTGTATCATGGTTCATTATTATAGAATGTATGTTGAGACGTAGGGATTAAGGAAAAACAGCATGTTTACCTTTTTTTATAATTTTTTTTCTTCGTGATAAATGTGAAATTTTTGAAAAATTTGCATTGCGTGCACTTTTTGACCTCTAGTTCCGTAATAAATTAAAATTTTTCAAAGATATTAGGTCAGTTCATTAGTAACTGTTTTCTGAGTAAAATTATATAGGTTTTTTAAAAATTTTATGCATTAAAATTTACTTTACTATGTTTAACGTAACGTGCAAATAACGTCTGATTTAAACCTAAAATTGGCCATAACATACACTGAAACATACACTGAAAGAATTTTTTTTTTGCTATTTTTATTAGTTTTCATTTATAAGCAAACAAAAAATGAGTTTAAAAGTAAGTTTTTAGCAAAATTTCAAAAAAATGTCTCCGCAACTAGTCAGGCACCTTAAGAGGTTAAAGTCGTATTGTAGCTTTAGCGACAAAGTATAAGATAATTGAATTCAATGCATTGTTATTTGTATGAAGGGGGGCGATGAAAATTATGATTAAATATTGGGTCGCAAATATTGAAAGTTTGAGAAGAACTGCATTACCAGTGTTTAAAAAAATGTTTATTCTTAATAATTTTTTAACAACAATTCCCTTATCAATGCGTTAACATTTCAATATGGCCCGCTTTAATTTTTTAACTAGATTTTCCTCTTTAATGCATTTCTTCCCCTAATAAACAGTCTAATTGGATATATTTAATAACTTTCCGTTGAAAAATAGGTAGATTTCGAATCTCGCGATATGCGTGATTATTTAAAGAACTAAATGCGATAAAATATTTTCAAACACACCGCATGCTGTATTTGATTTAAATTCAAAACTATCAATCCAACTGTATTTACATGGAGGTCAAATAAAAATATAAAAAGTTTAGCAATTTTAAGTCGCTTTTACTTGTAATAATCCAGAAACACTTCCCTAATTAAACAGTAATCTCTTCCATCTGTAATTCTCTTACTTCGACTTATTTTTAAATCAAAGATATTAATTATAAGCCCAATGCCATGTTATTTTTAGCTATTTATATTTCATAGGATTCAGTATATATGTTTCAAAGACAGTGATATCACGTCTCAAGGAAGTTATCTCTACTAAGCGTCATGAAAATGACTTTTATACTTGGATAGCGAATTCGCACCTGTTGTTTGAACTTGAATAGCTACTCGCCACATGTGGTAAAAGTTATGCACATGTATCGTGTTATGCAAATGACCTTGTTTAACGAATGCATAAAACGTGTGTACTTAAAATGCTGCCAATTTCATTTATGTCTCAATGACCTCCTCTAAGAGAGAAAATAAAACTATATCAGGAGTTTGGAATAATAGTCTAGTGATAATAGATGCGTCTGATCGTTAATTATTTACAAGGTCATTTTAAATATAACAACTTCCTCCGGAAAAATCTGGAACTAATAGAATCACCGTAAGTAAAACCCGTGTAACGGATACTGTTTTCGTGTTCGCATATCGTATAAAACTGTATTTCTTTAGTACATTTGCTGGGATTTATGTTGTATTTCAAAAACCTACCGTTCTATGATAAATCGTATAAAATACTTTAAAAATTGGGAGAAAAAAATTGAAATATCCCTCAATTTTTTAAGAAGGGTGTGACGGATTTATACGCGTGCTTTCCTTAACCCTCTAAGGAAATCTTTAGGACTATGAATATCAACAACCCTTTTCTGAAGAAGAACCCGTGATATGCATATTAAGTCTATTATATATACTTCAGGTCTGCTTGCTAGGAGTTAGTTGGAGAAATAGATAGAAGTTAGAAGAGAGATGGAAAGTTAGATAGAAGTTCGTTAGAGATAGAAAGAGAGAAAGAAATAGATAGTTATATAGAGAAAATTGATATTTTTAATAGAAGTTACCAAGAGATTGTGTGGAACATTAAGAAGTAGAAGATAAGAAGACAATCTACAGTTCAGGTATCATTCATATTTATAACTCGTTTTTGTATTTAAATTATTAAAGAGATTTAAGAGACTTTTAGTCACATAACTACCGTGTAAATCAATTATTAAAGTAGAAGTTTGATTCATAAAGGAAAAGATCAATTTATTAGAAGTATTCTTCGGACGCGACTCTCGTCACAAAACTTCAATTCTCTACTTGGAAACATCTTATTTAATCTGATCAGTTGATTTGTGTTGGTTTATTAGTGTGCTGAATAAATAATTAGAAATTATCATGTCGAGTCGTCCTTCACTTCCTCCCACATCTTTTGCCGGATCTCAAAGTAGACAGAGGGGGGGGGGGTTACAAGGGTTCTATACTATGCATTCAGGAAACTAGCAGAAATTGAACCATTTTAAAAGCAGCCGCGTATTTTCCCCCTGGTATTCAAAGAATAATATAGAGCCATCATAAATGATTCATTCGTTGTGAAAAAGGCTATATTTTCAAAAGAATTACTCGTTTAAAAGATATATAAAAAGAACCACAAACTCACCTCTGTATCGTGTACTCATATTTCAAGTAGCATCCCGGATCCATTAACATCTTCCACGTCGCTGTTTTTGGCGCATTGGTGAGAATGACCTAGCTTTGTTCCTTTGGCCTTTCATATCCTCTGATTTAACGCCATGCAACTTTTTCCGGTAAAGGTACCCTAAGGACCTTGTCTGCATGCCCTTGCCACAGTGCCTCTTCCTGCAAGTCGCAAACAACAAAGGACAAAATAAAAACCCTTAACGATTGGTCCGTATGGGGGTCTCAGTTGTCTTAGTCGTCTAAAGCGTACATTTCGGACCCGAAGCTGGTCAATTCAAATAACATTGCATCCAAGCAGCACTCAAGGTAACCATGGGGTCTTCCTCCCACTGTCACCAACAGCTGGTCGTCGAAATGGTAACCCAAGAATTGAACACTAGATGGCAACACAGCCTAATGATACTGGTTGGTTATGCATAACGTGACCATTTATTTCTTGACTCAAAACGGGACATTGTTTTATTTAGGTCAATTAACAGGTATACAATAAAAAAGCAACTTTTTAAAGTTATTTATTCAGAAAAAGTTAGCTTAAAAGTTACGAATTAAAAAATATACCCAAAATGTTTAATTATATTTATATTTATCAGAGGAACAAATTTGCTTTAATACAGCCTGTGAAGATTTTAAGTAAGAATTAAACTCTTGGCACGCTTTTTTTTATATTCACCTTAATTATCAACATCGCCTTTAGAACTGAAATTTGTAACTGGGATTTCTCAGATGTCCACAATTTGTTCATCATAGAAAATACTTTTTCTACTGGAGCATTTGCAGCGGCAAACATAAAATACATTCAACTAAAATAGAAAAGTTTTCATACTGTAGATTGCTGGCGAGAAAGTGTTTGAATACTTCCACCCAACAAGTTTCCGTGGAAACATTTAGATTATTTCATTCGGTTACTTTTTGCAATGTAATGTAGTCAGAAATTAATGAAAATTAATCAAAAACTTCTGTATCTTTATTACAGTCAATATACTCCTTTTCAATCAATACATCCAAAGATTTTTGAACGTCTTCCCATACGGGGATTTTTTTTAAAATTTGCTCATAAAATATCTCCATTTCTTTGATAAGAAAGTAAGTCCACTGCTCCAGATATTTACGTCTAGTTTCATAAAATTCTTTAGCCGTTCTTTTCGCAAACTCATCTATATCGGTACCATTATCTTTTTATTTCACCATTAATTGACGCACCGTAAATGGGAGAGACTGATTGGTCCGTTTCTGAGTCAAATTGTCTTTTAGTTGATTGATTTCTTTTGCAGTTTCAGTTGCCGATACAGTCTGACATTCAAGTTTCAATACAGGTTTCCAAACCGCTTCGCGCGGTTTTCGAAAACGGGACAATTTTGCGTCCCAGAGTTCATTCCGGGGACACCGGGACTCGTAATTATAAAAAGGGACAGTCCCGTTCAAAACGGGACATCTGGTCACATTAGTTATGCAATCATTCCATTGAGAATCTAACTAAGACATTCTCAATAAATCACGCACGTTAAATCTGTCGAGAGCTCAAACATCCTCCCGTTGGTGTGGTGTATTAGTTAAGAGAGGGGTTGCCCAGCTTAGGTGTCGTCCCCATCACTTGACCATGGTTCAAAATTTTGAGGTCCGTCGCCAAAAGCCCACGAATAGCTAAAAAGTGTGTCGTTAATATCCATTCACTCCAAAAATGGCCCCTCAGGGGGCTCACCTTCTTTAGGTGAGTACGGGTGTCACAATCCCGAGGTGCCCTAGTGATATTTTCCTTTTCCCACGGGGTTTACTGTCTTTGGTAAACACGGGCTTCATGAACCCGGGTACCCTAGTGATCCTTCTCTATTTTCGACCCTCTTTCTTGTCATTCAATTCATTCTTCTTTCTCTCTTCCCATCTAGACCACAAATATTAAAACAAATGTTTGGCGCAGTATAGCCGAAATCGGCTCTTGCGCCAATAAACCCCAAAATCACTCACTCACTCACTCCAAAAATGGTGCGAACATTGTGACTTTAATATTCACTCACTCACTATGCAATTTTTTGTTGCAATTTTTTATAGCCCCCGGAGAAAATGTATCTTTTTTAAAAAATTGTTGTAAGTTGAAAACAGACAGAAAAGTAGCCTAGGGGGGCGCGAAAATATCAAACTGTCAAAAATGAAAGATTTAAAAAATTACAAATTTACTGAAAGGAAGCAAAAAATAAAATATACATTCGGACATAATAAAAAATAAAATACACTAGAACGTCGTTTATCCGAATCAATTGGAACAGGATACCGTTCGGATACGCGATTGTTCGGATCACCAAAAACCGAATGCGATCCATGCAGTATATGAAACCGGACACTATACAAATATTGAAAAATCATCACATGCGGAAAACGTGCTTGAAAAAAAAAGCAAAATAGGTGCAAAATGTCGCAATTTTACCTTTATTGTGGAAAATAACCACTTATTTTTCGCTGTATCTTTGTACACTTTCTGATTCTCTTCAACAAGGTCTCTGATTCTCTTCAGCAGTAGTTGAGTAGAACAGCACTCTAATTGTTGTTCGTACCACTCCATAACTGTCTCTAACGCAGAAATGCGTAAACATTTGCTACTTTCGTTGTAGTTGTCCTCGTCTTCATCCGTTTCATCGTCGACAGGGTCGGATTTTTCTTGCACGGAAGTCACAATCTCGTCATCAATTAGCATTTGAAATCCAGTCTTCTGCATCGCATGCCATCCTAGTTTCTACATCAACACAACTCAACAAAAGAGCAAGTATACACCACTTCACTTGGAAACAAACTGAGCTAATATTCCGTGCAGATGTTTACCAAATCACACAACTGAAATTCTCCAAATATCCCTAATCCTAGATTTTCCCGACAATTGGTCTCACGCGAAACAACTGTTGAGTACTGCGTTGTTCGAAAACGCATCCAGACTTCAGTCCGGATATTTGACGCTCCGGATAATAAACGTTCGGATAAACGACACGCTACTGTACATACATTTACACTGATATAATATATTTCTAAATGTATCTGTAGTGTTTGGCTACTGTTGGTGGAAGATTATGAAATGTTGGCGCTATTTAGCGCGTCTTAGAGGTGATGGTCTTAGGCGGTGTGTTACTGTTTTTAGAGAGAAGGTGATTGACCCTCGAACGAGACGGTCGGGGAAGAGAGAGTCCCTTGTTTTAGGAGTGCGGTGAATTGCGCTTGTGTTTTGTTGTATTGAAAAAGATAGAATCCTGTTCTATTGACACGACGTGCTGTGTCGTGAAGGAAAAAGAAAGTAATAAAGACCATACAGTATCAGTAATGTAGAAATTATAAATTTTTCAGTAATGTGGGAGTTAAAATGTATGAGTATGGGGGGGGGGTATGAATGTGTGTATCATTACTCAGATTAATTATCAATGTATTTGATAATTTATCTCACAATTCTTAGTGAAGAACAAGTTTTTATTATTACTAGGGATTCACGTACACTTGTCAAATACAAAATTTATACTTATCTTGATTATTTGTATGGTTTATAATTAAAATAGAATTGTAGTTTTAACGTCAAAGTGCATTGTTATTGTGGGAAGGGGGTGTGATATGAAAATTAAGATTGAAAATTGGGTCGCAAACATTGAAAGTTTGACGAGCACTGCTGTAAGCACATTAATTTTAGAATAAGTTAAATAAGACAACTCTTTGCGGACTGCTATTTGCCCAACGCTGTCCCAAAGAGTATTCTAGGATTAAAGTTCAAAAACTTTTCTACTAATTCAGAGATTTGTTTTCAAAAAGTGATGCAGATGTGAATTAGATTAACTATATTCGGTATAAGATGAATTTAGGAGTTCGTAAGAACAGTTATCGTAAAATTCAACTTATATCAAGGAAAGAGGAAGTACGAAAGCTGATGAATTACATCACTTTAACCTCAACAAGATCTTCGGCATCTGCTGTAGTACTGGTTAAGAAGATTGATTCAATGCGATTTCGTATTGATTATAGGAGATTAAATAATATCACGAGGAAAGACGCCATCCCTTCTTAATAATTGACGAAACTTTTGCTCTCAATAGTTGAAATAAATGGTTATCTAACCTTGATTTTAAGAGAAGTTACGGCGAAGTAGACATTTTTTCTCAGTTCAGAAAAGACGGCCTTCGTCTCGTGACAGAGACTGAAAGTTCAAAGTCATGACTTTCGGATTATGTAATATTCGCTCCATTTTTCAAGAGAATAATGAATAGAAACTGTACTTCGAAGAATAACTAGTATGCTTGGATGACATAAACACTGTCGGATTCACATTTCAATAATCTCTAAGCAACCTTCAATATCTTAGAAGCTAAGAATGCAAATTTTAAACCAATTGTTAGTAAATGCCGATTATTTGGTCAAAAGTTTTGTTATGTTGGGCATATCATATCGTAAATAAGTGTTAAAATCGTTTTTGAAAAGACTGACGTAGTATAAAAATGCATAAGACAGAAAAACATGATCTTCGAAATTTCACTGTATTATTCATTCACAATAGACTCTCCGTGAAGGACTGGCGGTTGAAAGACCTTAATGCAAGTTCAAATATCAACACAAAAACTTTATTTGGACCAATCTGTCTAAATCAGCATTCAATTATTTAAAACAGCCTCTAATAATTTTCCATTGCTCAGGATTTCAAAGCCGGCTCAATTTTGAAGTAGAAGAAATAATAAAATTTGCCAATAAGCAGATGAGAGTTGAGTATTATGGAATACCATTTACATTTCTAAAATAACTCTTTACTGATTTTTAATAAAAAAATCTCCAATATCATCATGCATATATACTATAAACGATTGTAAGGAATATTATCA
>BMAO01022399.1:0-37573 GCA_019973975.1 Trichonephila clavata | reverse complement strand
GTGAGATCCACTTTATAAATTTCAGTTTATTATGTTAAAAGCAAAACAATTATTTAAATTTATTATTTTGTTCACGTGAATTTATTTATCATTGTTTAATTTTTTGTCACCGTGAACTGAACGATATTGAAAAAGTATATTATTTTGTACGCTGTGGCAACAAGGAAGTGCTCGTTCTGTTTTGTTTAATTAACAGTATTCCATGAAAAAATTGTTTATAACTAGGTGAGTCTTGGACTCTAGTTGGCATGTTAATTTGTGAAATAAATGAGATTTGGCAGTATTAATAGTTTGGAGTATTAATTTTCAATACAAGAAACTTTTTATTTTTTACGATATCTGGCGTCCGGTGACAGGACTATTAAGTGTCAATATGTTTACATCTGTTAAAGGCTTCAAGAAAGAAGACCTAATTTATTTGTGTCAAGAGATCAATGAGGACTTACCGTTGAAGGTTACCATATCTACACTGAAAGATGTAATTTTAAACAGTAAAGAATATAAAAATGATCCGGACTTTGTTTCAACCGTACTAGCCACAACTGTTTCTGAAAGGCAGAAAAAAGAAGAGAGAATCGCCAAGACGAAGAGATAAAGCGCCAAGAAGAAGAGAGAAAGAGCCAAGAAGAAGAGAGAAAGCGCCAAGAAGAAGAAAGAGAACGACAAAGACAACATGAGTTGGATTTGGCGAGATTAAACTCCCGGACAGTTTTACATACTCTAGATGATCAAAGAGTCAGGTAGTGTAAAAAAGAAATTTCACTTACCTAAGTTAGAATTACGCCATTTTTCGGGAGATTTAAAGGACTGGTTACCTTTTTGGAGCCAGTTCGAACATGTTCATAATGATGTTGATATAGCACCAGAAAATAAATTTCAGTATTTAGTGCAAGCAACCGTTAGCGGCTCACGCGCTCGGGAGGTAGTGGAAAGTTTTCCACCCACCGGCGCCAACTACGCCAAAGCTGTTGAATCTTTAAAATCGCGTTTTGGTCGAACTGATTTACTTATAGAATTCTATGTCCGCGAGCTTTTAAAATTGGTTTTACAAAACGCTTCGCAAAGTTCGACTGTTAATTTATGTACGCTGTATGACCATTTGGAGTCTCAGATTAGGGCATTAGAGACACTTGGCGTAACAACGGATAAAAGCGCTGCTCTACTTCATCCTTTGGTTGAGTCATGCTTACCGGAAGATATACTAAGAGCATGGCAAAGACAAAGAGGTCCTGATTTCCATCATAGTGGCGAACCACAAGAAAGGCTTAGTAGCTTACTAAAATTCTTAAAATCTGAAGTAGAATCAGAAGAAAGGATTTGTTTGGCGATGCAAGGTTTCGGTTTAAACAAAAAAAAGACAATATTGGGTTTAGAAATAAGAAATTTGAACCAAGAGTAAAACAAAATAAAACACCCACCGCCTCCGGTCTTTTTACCAATCCACATACTCATAAAACCAAAAAGTCATGTGCGTTTTGCGAGAAAACTCATCCCAGTGCAGACTGTTTTTCTGCGCAAAAAATGAGTTTAGATGAAAAACGAAGGATTTTGAGGGAAAAAATTGTTGTTTTGCCTGTCTGGCTCCCGGTCACCCCGTCCGAAAATGTCGTTCATTTTTGAGATGTGTAATTTGCGGGAAGAAACATGTTCCCTTGATGTGCGAAACAAACGAGTCAAGAAAAAATGATTTCAAGAAGACGGAAGAAGCTGAAGTTTTCAACGAGGTCAACATGTCCAACCTGAGTGTGGGTCCTAAAGTGTTTTTACAGACTCTAAAGTGCAAGCTCATATCAGATAAAAAAGAAAAAATCGTGCGAATTGTTCTGGACACCGCTCGCAAAAGTCTATATTGTAAAGAGTCTTGCCGAAGAAAATGGGATACGTTCCTGTAAAGAAAGAAACTCTGGTACATTCACTGTTTGGTGGGATTAAATCTAAAGAATTTGTACATACATGTTACAGAATTAGGTTGAAAAATATTAAGAACAATTTTGCATGCAACTTTGAAGCTTTGGATCAGGTAGCTATTTGTAATGATGTATCACCTGTGAACTCCGGGCCTTGGTTAAAAGAGCTTCAAGAAAGGGATATAACATTAAGTGATGTGGGAGAAAAGCCACAACCTGTACAAGTGCTTATAGGAGCTGATCTTTTGGAAAGATTTTAATCGGTCAGCGTAGTCTTACCATGCGGATTAGTAGCCATTGAAACTTTGCTTGGGTGGACTCTGTTAGGGAAAGTTCCTGATAGTAAAGTTACTACAAGCAATGCCATGTTAGTGACATCACTTTTCGATAAAGAGTTTGACATTTCGGACTTCTGGAAACTGGATTCTATTGGAATCAAGGATCCTATTGAAAAGCTGTCTAAAAAAGAGCAAGAGGATTTGACTACTGAAAATTTTCTTCAAACTGTTAGGTACAATGAAGATAATCGCTATGAAGTTCATTTGCCTTGGTTAGATAACTGTGTGCCTTTACCTGATAATTTTGAGCAAGCTAAAAGAAGGTTAGACACCACAACCAAGAAGTTATTTCAGGAAAATTTGTACGATAGTTATGAGGGCATATTTCCGAATGGCTGCTTGAAGGAATTATCGAAGAAGTACCAATTGAAGAGAAAGATTTGCCTGCTAATTATCTACCTCACAGACCTGTTATCAAAGTAGTAAGACAACTCCTATTCGCCCGGTTTTTGATGCATCTGCTCGACTCAAAGGACATCCGTCACTAAATGACTCCTTACATAGTGTCCAAACGATTGAGCTCATTCCTGATATTTTGCTGCGTTTTCGAGAAAAGAAGATTGGTGTAATCGCAGACATAAAGAAAGCCTTTTTGCAAATTAGCCTCTGTAAAGAAGACAGAGACTTCTTGAGATTTCTATGGTGGACAAATAAGGCTTACAAAGACTACAGGTTTTTTCGGCATACCAGAGTAGTTTTTGGCGTTCGCAGCAGTCCTTTTCTACTAGGAGCTGTATTGAAGTATCATCTTGAACAAAATACTGACGTTGATCCTTTTGTAACTAGTTGTCTTTTGAAGAGTTTTTATGTGGACAATCTTGTAACCAGCGTCCACAGTGAATTAGATTTGCAGCGAGTGATAAGTGTTTCTAATGAGTTATTAAAAAAAGGTGGTTTCATTCTGCGGGATTGGGAATCTTCACTAACAGAGGATGGAAGATCCTTCAAAACAGATCTGTTAGGCCTTCAATGGAATAAAATTGAAGACTGTTTTTCGCTAAATATCAGCTGGTTGAAAGAAGTAAATGTCGACAACATTACTAAACGCACAATATTATCGGTTACTCACAAAGTGTTTGATCCATTTGGATTTGTATCTCCTGTAATGCTTTGTCCTAAAATTATGCTACAAAAAACCTGGAAATTATCGTTGGAATGGGACGAAGAAATCCCTGGATCCCTTCGACAAGAATTTTTACAATGGTTTAGGGAACTAAAAGTATTGGAAAATGTTACCGTTCCTCGCTGGATCAACGTTAATCCAGAAAATATGAAGAACTTCTCCATTCATACCTTTTGTGACGAAAGTAGAGATGCATATGCCGCAGTTACGTATCTTGTACAAGAGGGAGAATGTGGAAAGGTGCATTTTTTAGCCTCGAGATCACGAATATCTCCTCTGAAAGTTGCTACAATTCCAAGATTAGAGCTTCTTGCTGCATTGGTGGGAGCAAGATTAACGAAATCTGTGTTGGATGCTCTTGGATGGAAGGATATTAGATGTTTTTATTGGAGTGATTCCACTACCGTTCTTACCTGGATCATTAAAGATGAAAATTGGTCTATTTTCGTGAATAACAGGGTCCAAGAAATACGGAATATTAGCCAAGTTTTTTCTTGGCATCATATTTCTGGTTTTGAAAATCCAGCTGATTTACCCTCCCGAGGATGCAAAGCAAGTATTTTAGTGAAAACTAGATGGTGGGAGGGGCCAAATGGCTTACTTTATTTGAAGACGAAGGACCATGCAATGAATATGAGTTTGATGAAGATGAGATACTAAAAGAGAAAAGGAAAAGCTCAATATTAGCTTTGGTGTCTGTAAATCAAGATTCATCTGCAGGCTGGTTTTATCAGCGCTTTTCAAAATATGAAAGCATTGTGAAGTTAGTGGGATGGATTTTGAGATTTGTAAAGAGCTGCAGATGCGATGTTCAGCTAAGGAAAAAGGGAAGTTTGGATGCTGAAGAATACAGGGCAGCAGAGAAACAAGTGATAAAATTGGTCCAGTCGGAATCTTTTGTGAATGAGCATGATGCAAAACTAAAAACTTTGAGTGCGTATAAGGATGCCGATGGAATAATACGGCTCAAGACGAAAATAATTTTCCGTCAGGATACAGAAGATTTTAGGGAACCAGCTGTTCTCCCGTCCAATCATAAAGTTGTCGAAAGACTAATATTTTCTCACCATATCAAAAATAATCATGCTGGAACTCAAATTTTGCTTAATATTTTGAGAGAACATTTTTGGATTTTGAGAGGAAGAAAAACAGTGCGTTCTGTTATCTCAAAATGTGTCGTTTGCAAAAGATTTTCTTCTAAATGTTGTGATGTTGTATCTGCTCCTTTGCCTGAAGATCGAATACGACAGGCAAACGTGTTCGAGATTTGTGGAATTGACCTGGCGGGACCTTTATTTTTAAAAGATGGAAAGAAGGCTTGGGTATGCATTTTTACATGCGCCGTATATAGAGCTGTCCACTTAGAGCTTGTTTCATCGCTATCGACCGAAAGCTTTTTGCTAGCTCTACGGCGATTTATAGCTCGGAGAGGCCGATGTGAAACCATGTACTGTGATAATGGCACTAATTTTGTCGGAGCTTCCAATTTGCTTAGAAGTTTAGATTGGGGCCGCATTTGTAGCGACAATGCTCTTCGTCCAATTAAGTGGAAATTTAATCCCCCTTCTTCACCATGGTGGGGTGGATGGTGGGAGAGACTAATTGGTATTCTTAAAAGTCTTTTGAGAAGAATACTTGGAAGAGCAAGTTTGGCATTTGAGGAGTTGACAACAGTTATTTGTGATTGTGAATCTGTAATCAACTCACGCCCTTTGACTTACATCGACGAATGTGACTCAGAATTTGTTCCACTTACCCCTGCGATGTTTCTTCAGGATATCAAAAACTCTGGTGTTCCAGACTGTGATGCGGCAGATCATAAAAGTCTCAACCATCGTGTCAAATACAGGTTAGCTTTACAGAAGGACATTCGAAAGAGGTTCAGGTTCGAATATCTTGGATCTTTGATAAGGAGGCCGGAAAAGACTAGAACTTCGATGATAACTCCCGGGGACATTGTTCTCATAAAAAGTGACAACGCCAATCGAATCGACTGGCCACTGGGGAAAGTGACAGAAATTCTGCCAGGGAAAGACGGTGTGTGTCGACTCATTAAACTTAGAACATCTCGTGGAGAAATTCTGCGTCCAATTCAGCGCTTCTTCCCTTTAGAGATCTCTTCTAATGATTCGTCTTTTCCACCAGACAAAAATGCATTATCTACAAAAATAGCCTCTATGAAGAATGCTATTCCTAAGTGTTCTGACGACAACTCCATCGACTACGCAGTTGTTCAAAACAAGACAAGACTAGGACGGACTGTTAAAATTCCCAAAAGGCTGGATCTCTAATATAGTTGTTGAGCTGTGGGACTTCCACATCTCAAGGTGGGAGGATGTGAGATCCACTTTATAAATTTCAGTTTATTATGTTAAAAGCAAAACAATTATTTAAATTTATTATTTTGTTCACGTGAATTTATTTATCATTGTTTAATTTTTTGTCACCGTGAACTGAACGATATTGAAAAAGTATATTATTTTGTATGCTGTGGCAACAAGGAAGTGCTCGTGCTGTTTTGTTTAATTAACAGTGTTCCATGAAAAAATTGTTTATAACTAGGTGAGTCTTGGACTCTAGTTGGCATGTTAATTTGTGAAATAAATGAGATTTGGCAGTATTAATAGTTTGGAGTATTAATTTTCAATACAAGAAACTTTTTTTATTTTTTACGATACATAGGCTGGACTGGACCCTGCCTTGAAGATGCAATGGTGTTGGGGACATTGTCTGAGGGAACCGAGTGCGAAATGATTTTATTTTCAATGAGAAGTGGAAGAGATTTGGAAGGGGTGTGTGAAAGAGTCCTGTTCGAGAGGTTAAGAAAGGATTTTTTCATACTCTATTGATAATTCGAAGTTTTTCATTGGTCTCTCTAACTTTGAATTATTGAAAGTAGACTGTATATATATATATGTCAGGTTTGAAAAGATTAGCTTCAAAATTAAGTGAGTAATAAATAAAAATAGAGTGAACACTTTACCATCGCGTAAGGATTTGTGGGTAAATAAGCCTATTTAAAGGTGGAGCGAGCGCTGTCGAAGGAGAACGCGTACTGGAAAAGGCTTAGCTGGTGACCCCTCATCGAATTACTGTCCATTGTTCTACTCGGTTGCGCGCCAAAGGGCCACCATGTTGGATTTTAGATGATTGCAGCAGAATAAAGAAGTATTTTTTAGAGATGATGCCCTCCTCATTTAACCAGCAGGCCTGGGGCCTGTCATATATATATATATCACTCTTGTATCACTAAAATCCTAAATAATTATTTCTAATTATTCTTACTGATATTTTTTTAAAACACTATATTATGATTTTAAATTAGAGTATGAACAAAAAAACAATTTTTCACTTTCATTCATTACATTATCAAATTTTGGCCTTTTTCAAGGAATATAGCATACAAGGAATATAGCAACTAGAAGTCCTCATAACTATAAGTCCTCATACAAGGAATATAGCAACTATAAAAACTGAAAAATCTTGGAAATCAGAAAGGTTAATTGTTCATTAGAGAAATATTTGGTAAAGACAATGGCCATCAGCATCAGATGTTAACCAGCTTCAGAAAAAACATTGAATCATACACAAAACTAAATGATAATACAATTATGAAATATTTTAAACAAAATCAAGTCAAACCTAAAATAAAACAAATGTTGTAGAATTCAATTTCTGTAAATAAAACTTTTTAAAAATATGTGCATCTATTTACTCTGCCTTAAATAATTTAGTTACTGATATGTACAGTAGAACGCCGTTTATATCCAAATCAAATGGGACTGGACACCGTTTGGATATGCGATTGTTCGGATAACTGAAAACCGAATGCAATCCATGCAGTATATGAAACCGGACACTATACGAATATTGAAAATCATCACATGCGGGAAATGTGCTTGAAGAAAAAGCAAAATAGGTGCAAAATGTTGCAATTTTATCTTTATTGTGGAAAATAATCACTTATTTTTCGCTGTACCATTGTACACCTTCATTTTTTCACTGCAAGGTCTCTGATTCTCTTGAGCAGAAGTAGTTGAGTAGGACAGCACTCTGATTGTTGTTTCTACCACTCCATAGCTGTCTCTAATGCAGAAAACGCATCAGCATTTGATGGACCCTTGCTACTTTTGTTGTTGTTGTCCTCGCCTTCATCCATTTCATCGTCAACAGGGTAGGATTCTTCTTGCACAGAAGTCAGAATCTTGTCATCATTTAGCATTTGAAATCCACAATCTTCTGCATCGTATGGTATCCAGGTTTCTACATCTTCTTCATAGCAATCTTGAAATTCTGGGATCGATTGGACAAAGTCGGGAATCTCCTCCCTGTGGTCGTCATTGAAGTCTTTTTCACCTTCTAAATCTGGCCATAGCTTATTCCATGCATTTTTCACTAAATCACACTACTGAAATTCCCCAAATATCCCTTACATTTGGTTTTCCTGTCACTTTTGGCCTCACACGAAACAACTGTTGAGCATTGCACTGTTCGAAAATGTATTCATATACAGCACATGTAGTTGACAAAAAAAAAAACTAGTCCGGATAATAAACATTCGAATAAACGACGTTCTACTGTATGAGCATACTTATATTACATGTAAAATATTATGAGCATATATTGTGGTTTGAACTGTTACAAGACTTTTAAATAACAGCTAATATAACTTTTTATTTTTAATTAATCAGTAGTTGCTTATAGCTTTCTTAGTATCACATTTGTATTTTGTTTTCTGTTCATATGGTTATGACAACACTGGTTGTGATAGCAATGAAAAAGAATAGTTTGTTCTTACACAGTTAAAAAATAAATCATTGCATTTGTTCAAAAAAATTTTTTTTTTTAAAAAATGTAGCAGACTTTACTATTGTGAATATTAATATTTAAACCATGTCGCAACAAATAAAATAAATACTGAAATTATTATTATGAATGTCTGATGCTTAACACATACTTACATTGCATATACATAACTAAAAACTAATATTTCAGTACCTGAGATCCTAAGCTTATAGATACAATTCCATCTTCAAATGGTGAATGTGTATCGATATGGGGTGGAATACCTAT
Organism: Trichonephila clavata; assembly: GCA_019973975.1. Taxonomy (NCBI): domain Eukaryota; kingdom Metazoa; phylum Arthropoda; class Arachnida; order Araneae; family Nephilidae; genus Trichonephila; species Trichonephila clavata. The sequence continues at coordinate 29,132 of BMAO01022399.1, read as the reverse complement.
CGTAAAAAAATAATTTCATAAATCGAAACCACAGAAATTTAATTTAAAACCATAAAAAGCAATAAATTAAATATAATAATGATAAAAAGTTAATGAGTAATCATACCTTGACCGGGAAGGTAATGATTAACAGTTAACTGGTCAGGAATTTTAGATAAATAGCCTAATGCCACAAGCCTTTGTAGATGAGGAATGCAGACATCAGGAATTTTTTCATCCAAGCACTTGTTTTTATCAACATTATTACTTCCATAAATAAACTCATACCCATAATGTTTCACTTTTCTGTGCTTCAAAACTGCTTTCTCTAATAGAAAGTATAAGTTTCATCACATTCACAGTTATTTAATATCCTTAAATTGCTCCTAAAATAAGTTGAGAAAAAACATCAATATTTATAAAAATTATACCATCACAGACATCCTCAAATGTTATGCTCTTTAGAAGTTCTTTTTCATCTTCTTTATTAATAAAATCATCAATTAGCACAAGTCCTGGCGGTAAGCAATTTTCTTTTAAAGATAACTGAGGTACATCTTCTTCTAAAATCAAAAGTTGAAACAAAAAACATTATACCTTTTTACAAATAAGGAAGAAAAAAATTCTGGAAAATATAAGTAAAAAATATTTACATGAATACAAAGTAATAAAAACAAGTACTATTACTAAGTTTTTATTCGATATAACTGACATAAATAACAATTTTCACACTAAAACAAGAAAATTGCAAAACTTATTTATGCTCAAATAGGAAACATAATCTATAACACAAAAAATCTAAGAATAAAAAAAAATTTAGTCATTCAATTTAGCACTATACACTCTTATAGATACATATTATAATACAAGCACATATTGATAATTGAGTTTTCATTGCAATGATTCAATATGAACCTTAAATACCAAATACTCATTTTCTGCCCAGTTTTCAATGTTCTGAATTTTCATTAAACTCAAAATATAAACACAATAAAATAATACACATATAATAATTAGTTTTAATTTACATTTAAAATATTTTTTTCCTTTCAAACAGGGCTGCAGATTGGTAATTACCAGTAGACCTAGTCCATTCCCCAGAAGCTGGTCTCACTTTTTAGTGAGGCACCATACAGGTGGATACCAATTGCCACAATGTAATTTTGACAATGTAAATTTGACTTAGTTTTCTCCCTAAGGAAAGGCACTCGAGTTCTGACAGAGCGAAATTGTACTAGGGAATTTAATTTTGCTATGAGCACTCAAGCCAAACAGGCACTCTCGGGATCTTTAACATACTACATAATCACATGATATGGATGCTATCAATTTTTGCAACAGGAAAATCTCTGACTTGAGTTGGGGTTGAGCCAGCAAACTTAAGTATACAAGGCCAGTGCCTTACTGACTACACCACCCACACCACCACTAACAACTACATTTAAAATAAAATTAACAGATTTTCTTAATGTAATAAAATTCTTTTTGAAAGAATAATCAAATATATATTCAATAGAAAATTGAATTTCATTAGATAATACTTTATTATCAGTAGTAAAATCCAAGAAAAAGAAAAGAAAATCCTTACTTCTGATATAAGACATGTAGAATATATGATCATTTATTTTCTGCCCATTCACACAACTCATAGCTTTTATAGCATCTACCACGGAAATGAATGTCACGAAGGCATAAGGCTCACCAGGCAGCACAACAATATTTTCCAAAGGTCCATAGGATTTAAATACATCCATTAAAGATTCTCTATCAAGACCACAACCCAATCCACCATTGCCAATAAAAAGACTCTGGAAAAAAAATTTAATTAATAGTGCATGTCAAAATTTACTACTCTCTAATATACACTAGCCATATTAAATGTGTGAGCATAATAAGACTAAATTCACACAAGAAAAATAAATACTTATATATAATATCATATTCTTTCTGAAAATTCTGCATTTATTTCAATATATTGTTATAGACATTTTGGACATTGTTTGCTTTTCTACTGAAAAAGTAATGGGGTCAAAAAGATCCTTTGTAAATCAAGAATGAATATTTTTTTCAATAATATTAAATTAACACTAGAATGCCTAGGATTACTATTACCCTTAAATGTCCACCAATGCCATTTCAAAACCTCGATATAAAATATATAAAATAATTGTAATAACTAAATAATTGCAGGTCTACACTTCAGTAGGGTTTAAGACTTAATAAAGCATGTAATTATCAGAGACAACAACAACAGGAACAAATTGTAACAATAGGAACGATTGTACTACTGAAATCTAAAAGAGAATTGCTATGTCTTAATGGAATACGAAAATATATGAAATTGAATGCAATCAAAAGAAAAGCAAAAGTTATTTTGTACAAAAGTCTTTTAAGATCAGTATTAACTTATGTATGTGAAACTTGGTTCATGTCTCACACAGATGAGAATGTGATAAGTATTTACAAAAGGAAGATTTTAAGAATTATTTTTGGAGGAATTCAAGAAAATGGCACATGGTGAAGAAGATCAAATTTAGAACTTTATCACTCATATAAAGAATCTGACATTATTAACTTCATCAAAGTACAACAAATTAAATGGGTAGGCCATATTGTTAGAATGGACAAAAACTACATCACAAAAAAAGTCCTAAATGTCCAACTTATTGGCACACGGATAAAAGGCGGGACAAATCTAAGACGGATTGATGGCCAAGAAAAAGATCTCCTAGTTTTGAGAACTAAAAATTAGAGAACACTAGCAGGTAGAAGGCAGGCCTGAAAAAGGCTTCTTGAGAAGGCCAAGGCCCACCCTGGGCTGTCGAGCCACTGAGGAAGAAAGGATCACCTTATTTAAGCTTTGACTTTCAGTTTAAAATTTTTTAAATCTTCAACTTTAATAATATTTATTCCTTACCTAAATTATTTAAATTTAAGGTATCTAAATAAGAGCCAATTTGAAAAGCATAATTTGAGACTTTTCTCTTGAAAATAAGTATCATTTATTATTTTAAAAGGTTAATAAAATTATATAAGAAAAATTAACTAACTTACATTTGTAGCTTCTTTAGATGCTCGTATGTTTCGATGTTTAAACAGAATATCTTCACAGCGTTTTGTTTTGCGAGCTATCTTTTTCACTGTTCTTTCATCCATAGCTAAAAGAAAAACTAAGAATAAAAATACGCACTTGCAGACTAAAGTATGGATAAATAAATAAAAATAAACAATAATTTTAAGAGTTTAATTTGACTTAATTCATTATTACTCAAGAGGGAATCAAGGTACTTACATATTATCACAACTATATTCGCTATATCATATGAAACGAAGCACATGGTTGCCGATTCAAAGTATACAACACATGGGAAATTTAGTTTGCCAAGTTGGTGAGTTACCTTGAACTTTGGCATTGTTGTAATAGTATATAAGTACCAAAATCAATAATTTAAAAAAGTCAAATTTGGAATGAGTTAAATCAATTATTTGAAAGGTTACAAAGTATTTTTTCAACAATAAAAAAATCCTATATGAAATGTAGTAATCAACAATATTTGAAAACTGAGATTTTATAAAGTTTGACTTTAAATGATAAATACAATTAACAGTTAAAAATATAATGTAAAAAGTGATTAATAATTTCTTCAGAATTTAATTCACAAATTTGAATTCTTTAACGTTCTGGTAGAAATTATAAATTTAAGAAATGAGCATAAATAGATAAAAGCATTAAAAAAAAGGCTATCTAGAAACTAAACTAAAACCAGTACTACACTAACACCTAATGCTGTAGTTTAATAAGGATGTAAAATGCAACTTATCTCATAAAATGTTAAGGTTTGATAAGTTTTTAATGTTTTTCTTAAAACTATTTATATTTATATCATATTAACTGGGGGAGGGGTACCTCCTGTCCCCCAAACAGCAGATGAACCCTCATTGTAAAAATTATACAACTCTGTTCATACTCATTGCTCAAATTGTAAAACTGTTATTTACATGTATTATGTGGTTCCAATTTCTTGTCTCCCAATCTGATGCGTTCAAAACAATGTATGCCATTAACTTCATCCTATTCCATTTTTTCAAAGCTTCATTTTCTTTTCCAATCTACCCAATCTCGGGTGAATCCTAGCAGGGCACACTGCTTGGCGAAAAAAATTTTGGCGCCAAAAAATTTGGTGATAAAGTTTACAATATGGTAACCCTGTTAAATTTAGTGAATAGTAACCCTATTCGGACCAGATTTTGTGGACAGCGGTCATTTTTTTTCTGATGGTCAACTTGAAGACGTGTAAGGTTTTTCTAGAAAGCTGAAATTGAAGGAATGCGTGAATTTTTTTTTTAATGAAACAACTACTGAAAGAATATTTGTTAGAGAGGAAGGAAGATGCTTTGATAAATTCAATTAGGACGATGTTTTTTCTCACTATTGCAGCTGAGAAGCAACGGTTTTTCTGTTTTCTTCTTGAAGCCATTATGGATACCACGTTTTCTTTTTTGAAGCTGGACGAATGGATATTTTTTCTTTTGAAGGAAAGATGTAATAAAGAAATGCTTGCTTTGTGAATGAGAGAACGATTGAAAATATTTTGGTAGGTATGAATGTCCGAAATATGAAAATAATTTGTTTTTGAGAGAAATGGAGATCGTTAATTCATCAGCTTAAGGCATTCATATTGGATTTCTTTTCCCATTGTAGCGTTTTAGAAGCAATGCTTTTTCAGTTTTTCTTGTTGAAGCTGTTTTAGAAACCACGTTTTTTTCGTAAAAACACGACGGATGGATTTTTTTTCTGAATAAAAGGTAAGAAAGTAATGATTGTTTTTTGTGTGAATGAAGGATTGATAGAATCATGTAATGGATGCTTGAAATTTGCATTTAGTATCTTACTTTTAATTTTATGTTTCCCTTGTTGACCATTTTGGAAACCACGTTTTTTGATGTTTTTCGTCTCTTGACGCCATTTTGAAAAACACGTTTTCCCTTCTTGTTTACGTCTCTGACGCCATTTCGAAAAACGCAGTTTTTTTACTTGGTGCCATTTGGCGAAAAACTTTTGTTGCCAAATACAGCAGTGTGCTGTGCTAGGATTTTACCCCAATCTCAAATACTACAGCATTCTGACTGGGTAAATGAACAGGTAATAGTTCAACATGCATGCATTGGGAGCTCCATAATGTGCCAAGCACTTAACTTTTCATGACCCATTTTTATTAACTATATCTTATGTGTAAATAAATTTATTATAAAATCATGAAAAACTTTTTTATATAGAGAGAGATAACAATATTAATATTGCATATTACGTAATTAAGATTGGTTTAATATTTTGGTAGAAATAACTATGCTTTTTGTTTTTTAGATCCTAAAATTGAACTACTGCTATTTACAAACATTTGTCAATTTGGTCATGATACAAAAAGATCAAGAAATATTGTACTGAAGGTACTCATGAGTTAGATAAATATAACACCAGCATTACAAAAGAAAGACTTAACATAAACATATTTATTCATTAGATACTGCTCAAAAACATAATTCCAAAAATAATAAGTTTCTCTAAAGTCCATCAGAGACAACAGAGATTTTAAGAATTTATCTAAGCAAATTATTTTATTTAAAAATTACAAATTATTTTAATTAATATCAGAAATTAAACTTTATTTTAATGTTTTTATTTATATCACAGTTTATTAGGTATTTGTACAGATTAATAATCTAACTTCTACTTCCTATATCACCAGTTTTACCTATTTCAGGGAAATGTGGAAATATGTAAAAAGTTTAATCAATGCACTAAATAACTTAAAATTACGCAGAATTTAGCGAATGTATAACAATCATACATTCACTAAAAGCATAATATAAAAACATTTCACAAAATCATGTTATTTATAAAATTACCTCAACATATTTATATATACATATTTTCAAGATACTTAAAAGTTCCGCAAGTTTAAAAAAAATTTAAAGGGTCCACAAAGTAAAAAGTTATAAGTGCAAGTTAAAAGTTAAGGGGTCCACAATGCCAAACATTAAAAATAAATGGAAATCTAAGAACATTTATTAGTTGCTTTAATAATCAAAATTACTAAATAAAACAATGTGAATGTTTTTTTTTTCATTTAAAAAAATCTTTAAATCTAATTAGCATATATTTTTCAACAATTTTAACTGCACTATGAATTCAGATAGCAATTTATATATATTTTTTTTCACTTTGAAAACTAGAAAATTATTTCCTTGAAAAATAATTACAACATAGTAATAACCTTATAAAACCAGAATAAAAATTTTTTTAAAAAATGCGATTTAGTTTTTGTATTAAAAGAAATCCAGATTACTTTTAACAGACAGTTCATAAAAAAATTACATACTTTGCAGAATACTCAAATAAGAATCCAAACTTTAAAAAAACTATAAATACTGCATGTACAAGTAAATAACTACATTAAAAATTTTAAAACGTAAACAAATAGTAGAGCAGACAGCATGCAGCTATTTGTACAAAAATTTAGTTGTAACATAAATGAGCCAAATGATTAAAAAATTTTAAAACTTTTTAATTTAGATAAATATTTAAAACTTAAAATGCAAATTTTGAACATTATTCTTTGCACTAATTTTTAAGCAAAACTTATAAGCAAATTCTGTGAAAATATTTTTAAGAACAATTATTTCTTTCCAGAATAAAAACAACTAAGCGCGTTATTTAACAGTTGCATAGAAGTCGTTAAAGAGAGGATGATTTTTCCTGAAGAAAAGGTGATGGCATTCTGCAGGGTTACAAGGCCAAACCATTTTCTCACTGTCTCTGGTTGCTTCAAATATGATGCCAAATGTTCCATTTCCCTTTCGAAGATGCAAACTAATATCCACCTTTTTGGAGATTTCGACATTTTTGATATTATGACTAGTTTACCGAACAAATTCTTTTAATATAAAAGGACTGCTATGTGACTCTATTCATTATACAGTGAATTGTGGGTGCTAAAAAAATATGCTATGTTCTTCAGCTAGAATATTGAAGTATAAAAATGTCTGAAATCTTAGTTTTACTTATTTGCGCATAGCGGATATTGGTTTGACAACGACGATATATTACATTTAAATTCAATAGTTGGGACCAATAAGTAAATGCTGTAATATCAAGGAATTCCATAATAAAAACGGCTCCAAATTCATGTATTAAAAGCAAATATTTCAAATAAAAAAAATGATTATGTCAACCCTTTTAAAATATAATCAAGTCTCAATGGAACTTCTGCGATTTAATCAGTATTTTAAAAAGTCATTAAAATTAAATTAATTTAAAATAATTATTTTTAAAGTAAAAGTTTCATTTAAAATTTCGTTCCTCTTTTTGCTTACTGAAATAACAAAAATGTATTTAAATTTATGTAGAAGATAAATAGAATTTTGTATTGTTGTTATGACAGAAATTAGATGTTTAACGAGCGCCGGTGATGCTTTTGCTGAGGAGGAAAAGATTAAAAGACATCAGAAAACCTTTTAAAAAATAGAGGGCATTATTTTATTTCTCAGCATTACCAAAGCGTGAAAAAGCGCTACATTGCCAATTGAGACAACCCTTAATACTGGTTCACTGCATATCCACCAATGAGAAACAAGCTATTTTCCTCTGAGCGTACGGAAAAGAAATGACTAGGGCGAGTCCTCTCTTTAACCCCATGCAAGTTTTTTGTTTGTTTTCACTTTGTGTTTTAACAACGAAAACATCATAAGTAAATATACAATATTTTAGAAAATGAATATTTTTTCTCTGACCAAAAATGCCTTGAGCTCAGTTAAAGTTAATTTGCTCAATGTTTTACGTCCTGGTAATGATTTATTTGAAAAAATATCATTTTACTCATTATTTTATTTATATAAATTATGTTAGAAAAATATATTGCAAGCACTTTATTTTAAAATCATTACTTTGCTGCTAAAAATATTTTCATGAATTTCAGTTGTTCCACAGATATCTTTTGAAAGAAACTTGGGTCGTGGAGTAAGTCAAAATCGTCGACAGAGACGTCGGCCTCCAGGTCTTAAAAGACTGGATGGTCAATATGTCAGAAGAGGAGAGGAGCTTTTGCAACAATTTTATTTGAATTTTCATCCTGGTTTGAATGTAAGTTTTGCATTGGGTATTGATTATTATCTATGAGATTTCCACTGACAATTTGTAGCATAATTTTCTTTTAGTGTCATACAACTGCCATAACCGCAAGTCTTAGTTATACATTGTCCATCTGATTTTACTTATATATATGTATTTTGTTCTTGTGTACAAGTCGAGTTATTCTTGATTTCAGTTTGGGCAGTGTCAGAAGATGGCCTTATAAGTTATGTTATATTTTATTTATTTATTTATTAAGCGTCTGGCCATTGACCATCAGATCATTAGGCAACGAGCTCCCCAATATTTCTTTACAATATAGTCCAAACTCTTAAGTGCAGAGCACAAGTCAAGAGGAGCAGCGTCCATGACTTGTCCAGAAGCACACTAAAAGGGGAGTCAGTCAGGTTAAAACAAAACAAATTATCACAAAGGCAGTTGTGTTAAGTCAGCAATCTAAACTCAGCCACAGCAGCACAAGGAGAGTCCAAGACACAGGTTTTAATAGCACTCTCCATGATTTATTTTTTGCAGCACTCGCAGCAGAATCTCGAAAGCATTTTTTATAAATCCTATCAATTTCAAATTTTCCTGAGAGAAGAGGCAGGTCTCTAGTAGAGCTTTGGAGAATATTCATGCCTCTTTTTTCCAAAAGGTCTTAATTTCATTTCCCCAAGTCCATAGTGGGAAGGCACCCATTAGAAGACAACCTTTGTTGGAATTATGCTCAGCAGCTCCCTGCAACTCTGAACTCGGGAACTTTGTTTGTCTTGGTTACTTGCCAAGGCCTGAAAGGCAGAACTTGAATCCGAAAAAATTACAGCCTTATCAGGAGTGGAGAGACAGGCAGAAAGCTGATGAATGGCCTCAATTTCACCGTCATATTGAGTCGTACGAGAGCCGACATGCAAGTAAAATGAAAGAAGATCACAGAAAGCACCAGCGCCCTGGATGAAATCCAAAAGGAACCATCTGTGTAGATATGAAGCTACTCAACGTTGATAGCGGATATTAAAGGTTTCCAAAGTGATGGCACGAAGAGCAGTTGGGCAAAGGTCATTTTTCCTCATGTTCAAAGTCAAATCCAATCTGATACTGAGAACCATAAACTCTAGGGGATTTATGTGAGACGATAGTTCATAGCTCTGTCATTAATAACATTATAGTGAGCAATCGCCCTTATGCACTGAAGGAAACCCTTCTGAGTCTTTAGATTACATGATCTGTTAAAGTCATATTCATGTCAAAAGGAAATATTAAGGAATCTTGTAAGTCTATTATAAAGGATAGCTGCATTCTCCTCCAAATCGGGTTAGTCATTGGCTGTAGGTTACAAAGTAAATGCATAGCTAGTACAGGAGTAGTTTTAATAAATCCAATAATTAAGCATAAGGCCTGGTTTTGGAAAACATCAAACATTCCCAAGACTTTATTCAAAGCAGAAACCAGCACCTCATTACAATAATTTAAAACTGGGGGGACATAGGTCTTATAAGTAATGTTAGTGGTAGCTCTGCCACATCCCCATTTAGCACCAGCTAGTTTTTTAAGAATGGGGAGTCTCTTCCTAGATTTTGAGATGACATGTTCAACGAGCTTGGCCCATTTCAATTTGTTATCAAAGATGCAGCCCAGATAAGTTGAAACATCATTATGCTGCAAAAGAGAGCCTCTATAAGCAAGGTTAGCTGTGAAAGGTTGTCTATTTAAGGTTAAAGACTGACTAGTAGTCTTCCTTAAGTTTATAGTCATATTATTCTCCAAACACCAGGCCTCCAGTCACTCAAGAGGCTTATTCAGGGCAGTATTTAGTTTGGACTGTTCTTCTTTAGAGTTATGTTATATATAAGATTTAGTATTACATATTATCTCAACCTATTGGCGACATTTTTTAAATGAAGCACACAAGTGTCATTTCAGCACATACGAAATTGGGGTTGCCAATTTGGCGAGTTATCTTGAACGTTGGTAATTGTTGCGATAATACATCAGTACCGCATTCTATATTATGGAAAAAAAAATTTTAATGCTTCAAAAGAAAAATAGTTTTAATTTGCAATTTAACTGTAATAAAGATCTGATTATAATTAATGAAACCTTCAACACATTAATCAAGACATCCTTTTAAACCAAAAAAAAATAATAAGGAATGGTTTTTCAATGATGCATTAGATAATAGATTAGACAATATTGGGGGAGGGGCACTTATGTATTTCATAACTATCGCAAACTCTGTTAATAACTTGCCAAGTTCGTAACCCCGATTTCCTATGTGTTGTACATACTGAATTGTCAACCATGTACTTCGTTTCATACACTATTGCTAATAGGTTGCGATAATACGTAAGTACCTAATATGGATTTAATGTATTATATTGTCGACCAGTTCCATCAAATCAAAAGACATTTTTATTGTTGAACAAGATTATTGCAATTTTTTGTGATGTTGGAACAGCTTTCCATCAATGGCTGCACATCGTGACATCTTTTAATATGACAAAATTGGTTGGTGGTGTAATATGTAAGTACCAAAAGTATCTAGTGGCTTAGTTTTTATGGAAAATTACAAAACTCATGCTATTAATTAATAACAAGGTTAAAAATAATGTAATATTTTGCAAAATTAAGGAAATAAAGATTCAACATAAAATCAAACTTTCCAGTTTGCTACTTACGAACACAAGCACAAAATAATAATTCCTCCATTATTTCAACTGTGTCATTTTCAACTTGAAATTGAAAGATAAATCAGAATTTAGATTTGTTTTAAAAACTGCCTAAATTATTTAAATCTTGTATGAAATTCTTTTAAGTATGAAGGAAAACTATGCATGATAGAGTTTCAAAAGTTCAAATTTCTCATAAATCAGAGGTTGTATACTGCTGTTTAAAAAATGCAACACTATGAAGGAATCATCAGAATTAAATGAACTTTGCAGCAAATATCAATTATAGGATGTTACGTAAAATAGTAAAGTTTCAGAGCCATCGCCCTCTGAACTGATGCTGAAAGTGCATAAATAGATTACTGTAGCTGGACGTTGAAAATAATTAATGATTATTTGTTAGTAGTGAAGGTTTAGTGAGACCTAAGTATGCCTCCACAACAAAATAAAGAGAAATTCCAATAACTTACAGAGTTTGAACAGGGGAGGATTATCCGCCTCCGAGAAGGAGGATTTTCATATCATGCAACAGGAGCTTGTGTGCAGTGGAACAGTTCCATAGTGATGTGAGTTTGGAAGCAGTAGGCCGACGAGCACTGAACAACTCAAAAAGCTGGCAGTGGACAACGGAAGGTGACGTCAATGCACGATGATCAACACCTGCTCCGCTTGGAGGTGAATGACCATACAGATCCCTCCAGCAGTTGGCAGCATGTGCTACTGGTACAGGTATACTAATGTTGGCTTCATCAATTCGTTGATGTCTGCCGCACTGTGGATTGCTTGCAAGGGTGCCTTTATACAGGATCCCTCTCACAGCTGCATCTGCAATTGTCTCTTGAGCACAAAGCCTGGCAAGCTGATTGGCACCAAGTTGTCTTTTCAGATGAACCCCGCTTCAATTTATGAAACTGATGGTCGCATTCATGTTAGACACTATGCCTGTGAATGCTGCCTTCTAGAGTGCATTATCGAACAACATAGTGGCCTAACACCCAGAGTTATGGTTTGGGATGTGATTTTGTATCATGGACAATCCAATTTGCTACAAATTGAGGGTAATATCAATAGCAACAGGTATGTCCGTGAGATACTACAGCCCAAAGTTGTTCCATTCCTTCAAGGCATCCCTGGAGCTACCTTTCAGCAGGATAATGTACGACCACATGTTGCAAAAACTGTTCAAGACTTCCGTTCAGCCCAACAAATGCAACTTCTACCATGGCCTGCTTTTTCGGCAGATATGTCACCTATTGAGCACCTGTGGGAATTGGTTGGTCGGCGTCTCGCTTGTGATCCACATCCAGCAGCTTCAAAAGACGAACTTTTACTGCGCATAAAAGCAGTATGGAATTCTCTTCCACAAGCTGACATTCAAATCTGTTTGACTCCATGCCACATCGTATAGTAGCACTTATCGCAGAGCGTGGTGGCTACACCAAATACTGATTTCGGACACTTAATGTTGTTTTTTTGTTTTGAAAATTTTGACATTTATTTGTACTAATACAGGTCGTTTGTGCATTAAATTTCATTTAATTTTGATTTCTCTTTTATGGTGTTGCATTTTTTACAAGCAACCGTATAGAATAGAAAATTAAAAATGTACCGAAGAAACACCCTAAAGCAACTTTTACAAGCAAGTATACTGTACTGAATGTAATCTTTTTATATTTATTTTCTACCTCATTAAGTTGTTTATAGCTCATCTTACTTTGTAATACAAACATTGGTGATTAATTTTAAATTATTTAAATCTTCATTACCAAGACTATACTGTATAAAAAATTATAACACTGTTAAAAAATGTTGAAGAAATATATATATATTCAGATTTAAAGTTGATATCTAATCTAGAGTTTCCATGAGTATACTAGTTCGCCAGAAAAGTGCCTAATTTGGTAACTAGAAAAATCTGCTTAATTCAACAACGGGTGCACTGTTTTTTTCTCCCCTTAACTGTTTAATTAGTACAAAAAAAAATCCAATACATTTTTTAAAGCAAAAAAAAATGCCTGTTCTTTATAAAAAGAAAAGAAACATTTAGAAGTCATTGGTTTTAAGCACCATCAACAAGGTGTTGCCAATGTGACATTGATGATATTATCTTTTTAGATATTGTACTATATATGTAAGCCCAATTACAGAGTAGAGTATTATTTCAGTGTATCTTTCATGGTCCCTATAACTTATTAGTTATGTATCTCCATTTAAATATAACAAATAGTAATCATAACAGAAAACATGTAACCTATGTATGAGTAGAAATATCTAATATTTCAATTAATTAAGTTAAGATAAACATTTTGCTAAAATGAAATCTCACATTATCAAACTGAAATTTCCAAATCTGGCATTCACTCAATTTTTTATTCTGTCTATTACTAAAAAAAATTAATTATATTTGCTCAGTACAATGTGATATTAAACTTTGACAAAAATTTGCAATTGTGCACTTTAGGTTGTATTACACTAGAGAGATTAAACAGTTTTTTCACACATTTTTACATCAGCATTAATTTTGATATAAAATATCATCTGATATTTATTATATATTTTATTATAAATATTATTTATTAATGTATAAATATTTATATAATTACAGTAATTTGTTACATTATAAAATACAAAATAATTACATACAATATCATTTAATATTTAATAAATAAATTTATTTATAATTTTAAAAACTAATTAAATGAATTGGGAAAAGAAAACTCCCTGCGTGATTCGATCCCTGTCCCTTTGCGTAGAAAGCAGCTGCTTTGACAACTGTGCCATTCGGTCACTGGGAATTGTTACAACTTAATTGTATAATCTCTAAGCATGAATTTCGAAGGCTATTTTCTCCGAACTGACTGGCCATTCGGCAGAAATACAATGAGGTTTGAACACCCTAATGGAGTGCTACTATTATACCAAGTCTCGTCCCAAAATAAATTTCCTTAGTCGTGCCCTCCCCTTGTAAAATAAGTTAACAAAATAGTCATGAGTATCAAGTCAATTTATGTTATTGATAATTTTGAAAAATAGTTATCAAAAGTACAGAATATCATTTAAAATAGCTAACTCAAATAAATGATTACTTAAAGAAGTTTGACTCCTTCAATTAATTTGACAAAATAAAGCAAATTTAACTAGAGTTAAAACTAGAAATAATCATTTGGACAATTTTTGATAAATTTAAGTAACTGAAATGCGCTGAGTGAATTTGTCATAGTGAGCAATAATCTGTTATTTGGCGCCATACAAATATAGTATTGTAAAGGATCTGTGGTTGCTTGGAAGTACATTTCAATAAACTGAAAATTGAGGAAGCTCGGGGTGCATAGATAGAAACAAGATTTATTAATTATAATGTTGTTGCTACTAATGCCAGCTGATCAACAGTGTCAGATTGAGGACCACAAAATTCATTGTGGTGAAGAAGCTAGATTATGCTTGTTGTTAGCTGCAACTTTGAGCACCATGTAAGTGGCAATATATTTTGGCTTTATTCCACCCCAATTTTAAGGGAGAACACCCTGCAGGTGATCAGGGAGTCCTCCGTTTTTCTTTCCCTACCACCAACCTTATTATTTAGTTCAAAAAATTGCCATTAAGGGTATTTATCATGCTGTTGTATTTAACCAAATCAAAAATTCATAATTAATAGAATAAATTCATATGGAACAACCACACAAGTAATTTGGGCTATAAAACATGCAGACAGCTTTGGAAAATACAGAATGTTTTTCTTAAACTGACACTATTCAGAGCCACCTGTTAATGTTGTTTCTAATGCCACCTGTCTGATAATGTCATATCAAGACCCACAAAATTCATCACAACAAAGGGCTTGAGATTTATGCCTGTCATTAGCCATAGCTTTAAGCACCATGCAGATCACAGTATGGTTTGTTTCTGTTAAATTTCAATTTTGAGGTAGAACACCCTGCAGGTGGTCAGGGACCCTACCTCTCTTCCCCTACCACCAACCTCTTGAAAGGACTTTTGGTTGGATAGATATTTAGAGTGCCTTCATTGCTGCACAGGCACTATATATTTACAAACATTCTTGTCTTCGCTGAGATTTGAACCCAGGCCCTACAGCATAGCAGTCAGCATCACTCACCACTATATCATGTGGCAATTTTATTTTAATATTAATTATTTGTGATTACTTTTTATTGTGATAGTCTAAATTGCTTTGATCATACTGTTCATCATTTTAGGTGTTGTAGCTTTTGTTTGTCTAGCACAAGAGTAACTACAGCAATTGTGTGTGTGATTATTTCATGGTGCTTAGCTACGGAAAATTTACCACTGTAAGATATAAACTGCAAATATGGAAAAAAATCACTTAGATTGTTGACATGCTTGATCATCATGTGAATAAAAACATTAAACAGTGTTCAGTGATATGTCTCAATTCTGTTTTGAATCAGATTATTGTTATATTCACATGTAGTGGAATTTAAGTAGGAACCCTCAAGAAAACTTTACAGACAAAGAAGTTATTTGTGTTATATAATATTGAGTACCATTTTTTATGATAATCAACTACTCTTAATGGTCCTGTGTACAAGTTGAGTAGCATGTTAATATATTGGTGGCATCCTGTGATTCTTTGTGTTACTCTTCACATTTTTACTTTCATGTGCCATTTGCTTCTTTAATAAATAATTTTTGTACCTGCTTTTTTTCATACTTAGATTTATTAATTTCTTGTATGTATAGAATTCATAGCTGAACTATAACTCAGCTGATATCAGTACTTCATGAATCACTGATCAACAAATTTTTATAATTGAATAACATCTGTTGTAGCATAAGAATTTTAAAAAGCTGAAATATAAAATTCATCACTCTTTTATGAGTTACATACAAATAGTTAAATCTGAATTATAAATGTCTGTTGAGACAATTATCGTTTAGTCATGAGTAATAATTGTTAAAAGGATGTTCATAAATGCTTGTTCTTCATTCCATCTCATTTTGAAAATTATTTGTACAAGTCTTATTATGAACATGATGTTTTTTTATAAGAAAGACATTATATTTTGTTGAATGAATGTTATCATGTTGTCTAAATATTTTAATTAGTTGGCAATGATAGATTAGTGTAAAAGACAAAAGATTTAAGAAAATCGGAGAGTAATTTCTCTCTATTGTATAAATTATATTCTATCAAAAACAAAAGAGAATTGTTTTCTGTGAAAAAAATATTTTTCTCTTGTATGGAAATATTTATAGAAATAACAATCTTGATTATTTTTTAAACAGGTCGACATTGACGGGAAGAATACATTGGTGGCCATGCGAGAGGGTCAAGTAATGATTACGTGTGAAAAACTTAATCCAAAGAAAGGACACTATAAGGTGGACAAATATTACAGTAATATTAGTGCACCTGTTGTTTATAAACGATTCATTCATGTAATACCTTTTCCTCAAGGTCAAAAATTTAAATTAGTTGAGTTAGTTTAATTTCTTCATTAGTTACATATATCTTTCATTTGTTACATCTTTTACCAAATAAAAGTTGTTACAATTTTCAAGCTATATAAAATAATATTTTTTATCAAAATGAGATACAATATTTTATTTTCACTGTGGTGTTAAAAGTATATTTCTTTTGAAAAATTTAATAACTTTCCTAATTACACATTTAAATTTACATTCCAAAGACATTTGAAAATGTTCAAAAAATTACTGATATTAGGTTTTTATTTTAATGTACATGTTTTAAAGCAAGATATAGAACTTTATAATTTGACCACCTTTGTAATTTCACCTTGATACTATGAATAAGGAAAAACTTTTCTGATTTACAAAATACAAATAAATGAGTGGAAATGTATTAGCAACCATTCCTCTTTAAAGAAGACAGATTTAGACTGTAGTCTTGGCATCTTTCAGTTTTGCATTTTCTTAATAATAACATTTTTACTACACTCTGGATTCCATGATTTCCTGGTGTAGAAAGTTTTAGAATAGGGGGAGCAACATTTTCAGCTGTATGATTAATATTAAACAAAAAGTGAATGGTGTACTCCCCAGACTCATTAATGTTTCACATAAGTCTGCAAAGTACAAAGATATGATTGTTTTAGCAATGTACCCTATGAGTGATATACCTTCAAGTATTTCTGACTCCAAATTTTCACGAAAATCATAATAGTATTACATGGATTGGGGTTTGAGGATTTTATGCTATTAGTCTCAAAGAGCACGACAGTTCTTCAGGAGCGATGGAAATTTATTGTTGAAAAACAATCCTTGAAATACAGGATTTGGCAACAAAATTTGCAGAATAACTCCCAGAAGGCCTTCACACCTTCTACGGCACTCACACACAACTATCAGTGTCTAAAATACAAGTATGTTAAAGATTATTTGCAAGCACTTGCTCATCCTACTCATCAGCCAAAGTAATAACAAATTGCTGGTCGACTCTTCACTGATTAAAATAATATTAACTCAGTTTCGGCAAGCTACTCCCTATTTATAGGCCATGAAGATCTTCTTACATTATAGATCGTGATATTAGTAGATTTCTCCAGTAATTTCCAGAAGAATTCATATGAAAGCGAACTCGTCAACAAGGTCACCAAAAATAATGCCAAGTTTCCATTGAATTGTCAATGTAATGTAAGGGACTGCATTGCATGCAAATATTACAATTCTAACATTAAATAAATACAACATAAAGTAATGTTAAGATATTAAACTTCCAGATATAAATTATTTACACTATTTTAAGTATTCTTTACACAAAGTTCAAAAACAATAGCATCATTAGTAAAGAAGTGGGTGAAAACAAACTCAAAATTTCACAAAAGTTTGTGTAAATTTCTCTTATATTAATTAGATATCTGTTTCTTCAACAGAAATATTGTATTGGTGTTCAGTTTAATTAAAAGAAGAAGCATCTACCAATAAGAGATATTTATGGATTAAAGTTTCTTTGATGTTTTAGAGAATAGTTTTCTTATAAAACAAAACAGGTTCAAATAATATAAACAATGAGAAGTATCTATGAATCGTGTGCAGTTTTTAGCATATTGTTCACCTTTAGAGGTAGTAGTTTTTCAACAAGCTGAAGATTCTTGCCACACTTCTTGAGCAGCAAAAAAGGAAAAATTTCAACTGTAAAAACTTAACTCTTTTCTAATTGTTAACTTCTAAAAAAATATTTTTTGACTGTGTATTTTACTAAAGTATCATAATTGTTACCTGATAAAATTTTTATAATTTCTTACTTTATCAAAAAAGTATTAATTCAAATTACATTTATACATAATGTTTATAGAAATGGCATTTATCTCAATAATAGTTTTCAGTCTTTTGTTGAAATAAAAATATCATTTGTCTCTTTATAATGAGGAGTGTAACAATGTTTATTATAACTTGGCTATGTTCTTGCGTAGTGTTTCCTCTAAGTTTCTTAAGATAATTGGAATAGATTTAATTGAATTTCTCTCATAGTAGGGCACTGCTTATCCATGATTGGACCTTGCAACATAAAACTACTAATAACTAATGTAGACAATTTGGTAAATATTTTGTTTTAGTGATAAATATTTAGTTTCAGTTACATTGACTCTTGTATATTAACAAGTGTCAATGTTACTCTGAATGCTATTGTTTTGATTAAAATACAATGAAATAAAAGTTTTCATCAGTAAATTAATACAGAAATGTAAATAATAATTCACACTATAATATATTAGCAATAAATAGTCATCATGCCCATCACATCAATTACAGAAAAGAAAAGTAGGGAGTTTGAACGCTTTTTGTCCTAAAAAGGTTAAACACGAATTCACCAAAAGAAAATAACCTAGAAGTTATTTTGTTTAATGCAACATTTATGTACTTGCATCATTACTTTTTGGAGTTGATTAACGTTGCACTTTGAAACAACGCTAGAACTATTGGTGAAATGCCCTTGTTGACCGAGCTAACTCAAAAGGATGTACAGCTATAAACTTCTGATGTCACAGAAAACATCTAGCCCTCGTTCAACCTATCTTGAACAAAAAGTCTTAGCATTTATATTTTTTACAAGGTAACAAGGCCTGTCACCAATAGCCCTCATGTTACTTTGAAGTGCGAGGTTAATAAACATTTCGTTGTTCTCAGATCAAAGATTTTTTCTGCTTAGCATCATTCTTATTTCTTCACTCATTTGAAAGTAAATAGCATAGGTGATAACTGAAGAAAGTCATTTCTTTTGACATGTGAATTTTTGATATTTTATTCCTCTCATACATGCTTATGCACAATTTAATTTGATATTTTTTGAAGAACATTCTTAATGGCATGTACACAAGATTGTGACACTCTCCTACTTATTATTTTGTGATTCAACCCATCTATCAAAATAGACCTTAAGAAGAGCATCTGATAGAAAAATTATTTTTAAAACAGACACCAATTACAAAGAAATATTCAACTGAAGTTAAAATTTACCTTAATTCTGAGATATGAGTAAGTTTCTTCAAATAATTGATTATTTTAAATTTTGTTATATTCTTGAAAACCTCCAACTGTTTATTTGTAATATTTTGTTTAAAAACAACTTATTATTTTCCAGATAAATAAAAACTTAACTTAGTGGCACATTCTATGAGGGCTCATGTATACTGAGTTGGGCCTTGTGGCCCTTCTCGGTTTACATGACCTTGGGCCCTGAGGTGCATGAGCAGATGTTCCGGTCAGGTGGTCAGTCTGACATGAAACCCTCAGTGTTAAGTTCCCAAGCAAGTTTGGTACTCATTTATTGACTCACTGAAGCGATGGAAGGCTGAGTCAAACTTGCCCAGCTCGAGATTTGAACCTTAGATCTGTGGTGTGGAAATGGGATGCACTTACCTCTCAGCCACTGAGCTTCTTTCCAGATAAATATAACCACTGAATTTTTATGTAATGTAACAAAAAAAAAATACAAATTCATTATTTTTTAAAGAAATTATATATATATATATATCAAATTAAAAATAATAACCTAATCGTTTCATTTGTAAAGATTTATTAAATATGAAGATAACTATTTGTGCTCATGAAAGCTAGCCATGAAAAAGGAATCGGTTATGGTTAAAACCAATGAGAAAATAAATAAAAAGAAAAGTACTAAAATTCAATACATGTAATTAATCATAAGATATATGCTGTATCCGTTTGAATTAATTACTCTATTTAACATACCACTAACCGTGTTGAGGATTTACCTGGTTATTAAAAGGGAAGACTATATTTATATATAGGGTATTGAAGGACGTTAGATACATTCAAAAGAAGCTTCAATATGTATATCCATCAAAATGAAGGAATTGAAAGTCTTTATTTCTGCACCAAAGTTGTGTAGTGGGGCGAAATGCCCTTTATAACAAAAAATAGGGGGGGGGGGTGTTTATAAATAGTGCAATGAATTAAATGTTTAATTTGTAAATAAAATATATGAAAATATTTTCAAAAGCCCTATATAGCAAACTAGAATTATTGAAAAAACACTTTCAATGAAATTGCTATACATTTGCCTCCTAAAGTCTACGTACAGGCAATCGACTTACGTGTTCAAGTTAAAAGTACTATTAAAATCTCGCTTGAAAAAATAAACTTGCCTCTCGTGAATTCTTCAAAATTACCTCATCAAGCAACAATAAACCACCTAAACCTGAAAAAAAAACAAGAATGACCACCGCTGCCAAAAGGCTACGTGCACTTACAAAATAGAGCTTTTAAAAACCTTTTATTGTGAGTTAATTATTAATATTTATAAGTAATTATAAGATTCTGCAACCATTTATTTGAGATTTGAATGCTTGTGTGATTCTATGGCAGGTAACAGAAAAGAGATCGATATATTGCTGAAAGAAAAAATCATCATAAATCTTTAGAAAAAGAAATCTTTTAGAGCCATTGTGTGCTGAAACTGTTCATAGGAGACATTCATCGATTTAAAAAGTGTTCATAAACTACAAATCAACTGCAATTTTTACGTCCAATCTAAAATCCCGCCTCCCGTCTGCAGTGTCACATCGAGAATCCTGCTTTGTGCTGCTCTTTGTAAAAATAAATTGAAGACTATAAGCTCCACAGATAACTAAATGTGTTACTGAGATGTTCCAAAAAATGTGATGTGTGGAAAAAAAATGTGAACACTGAAAAAGGATGACTATATCATGACCGAGTTGCACTGAAGAAGATATTCCTTTCTCGAGTGAAGAAAGCTAAGAGAGAATGGACTTTGTCAAAGAATACTTAAATAAAACACAAAGGTTTTTTTGGAAAAATGCAATATATTCATATGAAGTAAATTTTATATTTTCATCATCAAAAGACGGAAAATATGTCTGGAGGAAATCCTGTACAGAGCTAAAGAAAGAGACTGATTGTCAAGCATGTAGGTGAAGACATTATGGTCTGAGGTGCACGGGAAATAGTGGGGTTGTTAATCTGGAGTTTATTGAATAAACAAGGAACAAAACTGATTACTTGAACACTTTGAAGGAAAATGCTAAGAAGCTTAGAGTGAAGGATGACTTTTACTTTAGGGCAAGACATTAATATCTCAAGTACACGGCGTACATTGTGAAGTCATAGCTGCTATATTTACCAAACCGACTCTGTACAACACCCCAAACTGAAGTTCAGTAGATTATTTTGGGGATTTACTCGAGAGGAGAACCATAGAGCACGTAATATTAACTAAAGAAATGCTCAAACCTATCATGGTAGAAGATTTGGAACAAAATAATCACAGAAAAAACATTTAAGCTAGTTGAATCCTTTGTGAAAAGGTTTCTATCCAGTGTATGCAGACTTTTGATTCACTATATTTGTGCCGTTCTCAAGTTAAGAATATATGTATTATTTTATGTAACGATCAGGTGATTGTTGCTTGTACTATTTGAATCTACGACGTTAGAGAAAAGAATAAAAGTTGTATTGATTCGCAAAGACTTCATTTACTTAGTGATCGTTGCATGACTGAGGAAGTTGATCGTCTGTACGCAGATTTTTGGTGGCAAGTGAATATTAAGTATCACAGTAAAATTTCATGACACTTCACCATTTTCAACCCTTTCGGATCGGCTCTGAGTGGTAAACTCCCAAGGAGAGAGCATGACTAAGGAAATTCATTAGGGGACGAGAAATTCATACTTAACTTTTATACAGTTTAATTAGCTCTAGCGATTCAGTGGCGTAAGTGATAGCATAACTGCGTAGGAGACAGTGCCCTCATTTCGGGCCCTAGGCAGGGACGTTTTAAGGCATGGGCCCAGGGCCTCGACCACAGTGGGGGCTTCGTCTCGTTCTCGACTCAGCCTTAATAAGATGATGATTCGAACTTAACCGGTCAAATGTTTTTTTCCGATTGTATTCTCCGAAAAACAGGAAATTTCGAATGATATGTCAACTGGCTACATGTGAGGACACGATGTATAGGCCTACCACCATACACCATCATTACTCCTTCAGTCAAAAGGTGGCAGTCGGTCGAGCCAGTTTGACAGATTGTAAGTCATGTACATTTAATTGTTTCGGGTTTTTTTGCACGAGTATTTGACAGCGTATGCTATGTACAGTAATTTAAGAGTCATATGTGGGGCCCTTTTTTTCCGTAGGGGTCTAGGGCAGGAGCATATAAGGCGTATCAATGATACGGGGCCCCAATATGTGAAAGCAAAAAATCGTAAAATATTAAGGGGCCCCTAACAAGAGCCTCCCAAGAAGTTTTTGATATATGTTCCTCTTAGAACTAGCAACGCCAGTGGCCCAGGGCCTCAAAATTCTTAAGACGTCCCTGGCCCTGGGCGCAGAAGATCTACAGGTCCTCTTGGCACTAGCGGATCGAAGCTTATAACCACAGAATCTGGCTAAGTCCAGCTTATCCGGGTCCCTGGGCGCTCGCCCCAAGCATCCAATTGATGAATCGACACTGGTAGGAGAATCAGTTTGCTCGATTGTGCTCAAGTTTTCAATCTGAGCTCGAGTGTGTTTTGGTTTATTTTATGTTCGTCGGAAAAAAAAAGACCTCTGATAATATATTAAAATTCAACTCCTTGAATCTTAGAGTGTCATGGGTACTTGTCATCTCTGACAACGACGATTTTAAAGGCTGTCTTCGCCATATGTAAGAGAACCTGTACTGAACGCAAGGCACATTTTCGGACAGTAAATATCCCAACTTTCATACAATGTTGTAATCCATGCATCTGTTTATTATATAACATTTTTAAAACCAAAATATTCCATAGATAATCAGTTCATCTTTAAGCATGTGAATAGCTCATTTAGCTTTACAGTTTATCAGAAAAAAGGGGTCAACTTGGACAAAAATGAGTAGAATGATAAAATATACTGCTTTTTATATATAGGACAGCGAAGTCAAAATATAGCATTAATTCATTTTAATGCCATATTTATATTTAAAAAATATTCCAAATTTTGGGCCTATTAACCAAATAGCAGCCTCTTAGTTTTGGATAGATCGAAAACGTATCAACTTTTGCAAAAAGGTCAATTAACGGAATTACGAGCCGGAGGTGGAGTAGAACCAAGTTTACGTTCATTATATGGTGTTAGGAACACAATTAATTCTTAAGTTCTGTGGGCTGCATCTACCAGATGCTGGGCGTTGGTGGAAAGTGATTCATTCATCAGCCAGCAATTGAAAGAAACTAACTTTATTAAGAACTGCCGAGCGAGCAAGCACACGTGATTGCTTCACCCGTTTTATATACAGAGCATAGTGACGTCACAGAACCACTTCACAGTTACAAAAACGTGGCGCCATGCAGCCACTCATTAACACAAATCATTTTTATTCACAACATACTCCCACCTTTGAGACTTGGGGAGAGTCTCAAACCTATAACATTTATAATTCAATAGATCCAGTCTCTTTGGTTCTTTAATCAATCTTCCTGAAGAAGTATATTTTTTCACAATTACATCATTAGTATTCAAGTCATTTTCAGGTTTAGTACATTGAACAGAATTTGATTCCTCTTTCAACCCCTTTGCATTATTTGCAATCGCTTGTACTTCCAAAGGGAAGATGCGTTGTACCGGGCGTATTACTGCTCCATGTTGAGTTTTAAGCCGAACTGTGCGAATTTCCCCGTCTCGACCAGGGATTAATTCTATAATTTTAGCTATAGGCCAAGACAAACGTTTCTTATTGTCGTCCCCAATTAAGACCATTTCCCCAACTCGGGGCTCACGCACCCGATTATCATTCTGTTTTTGTATTAGCTCACCTAGATATTCTTTCCTGAAACGTTGCCTTAAATTACTTAAAAGTTTAATTCTGAATTTCATTCTTTTTCTTAAGTCTCGCGAATTTAATTCGTCAATATCGGTAGTATCGGAACAGCGATTTTCTATTAAAAACATTGCAGGAGTAAGAGGGATCAATTCCTGTGGATCTTCAGATATATAAGTTAAAGGTCTACTATTAATTAAAAATTCACAATCACAAATTACTGTTGACAATTCTTCATAGGTCAATATTGATTTTCCAAGAGAACGTCTCAATAGTTCTTTAATAAGGCGAACCAACCTTTCCCACCATGCGGCGGTGGGTGGTATAAATTTCTAAACTATTTTTTGAGTTGATGTTTCTCTCGATATCTTATGCCAATCCAATTTCGCAAGGTCATTGAAAGCACCCCGGAAATTGGTTCCGTTATCACAGTAAATTATCCTGGGCCTCCCGCGCCTGGCAATGAAACGCCTAAGGGCTAACAAAAAGGCATCAGAAGACAGAGAATTTACTAATTCAAGATGGAGCGCGCGATAGACTGCACAAGTAAATAATGCAATCCATACCTTTTCGCCAGTTTTTAAAAATAAAGGTCCAGCTAAATCAATTCCTACAACTTCAAATATCGCGCAATCAGTCACTCGGTCTGGTGGTAAAGGTGATGGTCCGCTTGACAATGATTTCACTTTAAAACGAGCACATATAACACATTTATTTAAAATACTCCTAATAGTTTTTCTAGATCTAATAATCCAGAACCTTTCTCTAATTAATGATTGCATTATTTGGATTCCAGCATGACAGTTATTTTTGTGTATAGATCTAATCAAAAGTTTTGTAGATTCACATTTATCAGGTAACAATATAGGATACAAAAAAGAACTTTCATCATTTCTTTCAGTTATTTTAGACTTAACCCTTAAAATATTATCATTATCAATAAAGGTAACAAATTTTAAAGATTCAACATCAGGTAAATAATATGTCTGAGTTAAACGAATCAATTGTTTCTCAGAATTTTCAATTTCAGCAACAGAGAGTTCATGTTCTTTACATTTGTTATAGTCTTTGCGACAATTATTTACAAATCTTAAAACCCAAGCAAATACTCTAATCATTTTATCATAATCAGACACATTACATAAAAGCAAGGGGGGTGCATCGTTTGCTAGATCAACATACGCATTTCTAGTTTTCTTTATCTCCACGTTAACTTCTTGAGGTTCGCAACTGATTTCACCATCTGGCCAATATTCTGAATTTTGTTTCAACCAGGATGGCCCCTCCCACCATCTAGAATTAAGCATTTCTCGTGGAGAACAACCACGGGATAGTAAATCCGCGATATTCATGTTTCCTGGGACATATTTCCATGATTGAATTTGAGTCAGTTGTCTAATTTCCTTTACCCTATTAGCTACAAAAACTGACCAATTTCTATATTTCTTAATCCACCAAAGTGCTGTTGTAGAATCGGACCAAAGAGTAACTTTCAAGTCCGGCATATTAAGCGCTTTCAAAATAGAATTTAAAAGTCGAGCACTTATACAGCAAGCCATTAATTCCAAACGCGGTATACTCAAAGGTTTGAGAGGAGCGACTCTAGACTTCGCTCTAATAAGAATTACGCTAACTCTAGAATCAACTATTGATCGAGCAAAGACGCAACCCGCATATGACCCCTTGCTTGCATCAACAAATACATGTAATTCAGTTAAAATATCAATTTTCATACAACGTGGCACAGTTACATCTTTTAAAATTTGAATTTCCTTATACCATTTCATAAATTTATTTACAATATTCTGAGGTAGTTCCTGATCCCATGCAATTTTCATTTCCCATAGTTCCTGTAGTATTAATTTGGGAAGCAATGTAGACGGCGCCAACATCCCAATGGGATCAAAAACTTTTTGTACAGTAGACAAAACTAATCGTTTGGTTATTTTCGTTTCGCACGTTATGATTCGAAATTCGTGCAACATTTCAAAACATCATTATCCAAGTCCCAAATGATACCCAAAATAAAAGTTTCGCCTGAGTGTTTATCAACACTTCTACTTGCCACATTGCTCTCAAAAGTACGTAAATTAAAACATCCTTTCGACATAATTAATTTAGCCTTCTCAATAAATATCTCTATTTCATCAACACTGAAAACACCAGCTACACAATTATCAACATAAAAAGAAGATTTTAACTTTTGTGCAACTTCCTTATATTCAGGACTACAGTTTTCTAAAAGATGCATAATAGATGCATTCAATAAGTAAGGGCTAGAAGACACCCCAAATACAACTCGACAATGTCTGTACACTAATTGTTTTTCATTGCATGGGAAATAAAATCTGAGATAATCTCTATCTTTCGGTGCAACAGATAGCATCAAAAAAGCCTTTTCAATATCGGCTACAATTCCAATTGGATAAATTCTAAAACGATCTAAAATGTCAGGTATTAGTTCAATAAGGTTTACGCCTTTACATAAACAGTCGTTCAAAGATGGTTTCCCTTTTTCATGGGCGGAGGCGTCAAATACTGGACGTATTTTCATTGTCGCACTATCTAATTTAATCACTGGCCTATGAGGTAAATAATGACATTCATTGTTCAATTCTACCTCCGGCACACGTTCAATGATATTTAAATCTTCCCACTCCCTAAACACACTTTTATAATCATCAAAAAATTTACCGTTTCTTAATTTATTTATCATCCGTAAATGCCTTTTCCACGTTAGTTCTTTGTTACTGGGTAAATTCTCAGAGTTATATTTCCATGGGAGTGTCACTTCATATCTTTCATCGGGAAGAATTTTCATTTTATTCTTAAAATCGGTTAAATCAAAATTTTCTCTAGTATTTTCATTAAGTAAGGGATCAGTTATTCCTAAAACATCTAGCTCCCATAATTCTTTAACACTAACATTCCTTACATGCAACGACGATGTCGTTAACATCTCGTTTTTAACGTTTGAACTTAATTTTCCAATTACCGTCCATCCTAGTTTAGTTTCAATAGCTGTTAAGCCAGAATCTAATTCTATTAAGTTCCCAGTTAATAATTTTCCTATATTTTCAGCCCCAATCAAAAGTCCAATTTCAGTTTCCTTACAATTTAAATCCGATAAAATAATTTCCTTATTCTTTAACTCATTTAGAATACGCTTATCCTCAATCTTAGAAATAAATCCACATATTTTCTTTTCCGATAGCGCTTCAAAACTACATACATAAGAGCGTTTTAAATCACTAACCTCAATAGAAAACACACCGTGATGCTTAGGTTTCGATTCATTTCCCCCGAAGAGAGAATGAATTATAGTTTCCTCTCT
Source organism: Trichonephila clavata (assembly GCA_019973975.1). Lineage (NCBI taxonomy): Eukaryota > Metazoa > Arthropoda > Arachnida > Araneae > Nephilidae > Trichonephila > Trichonephila clavata. The sequence continues at coordinate 1,767 of BMAO01022399.1, read as the reverse complement.
AAGTGGAGTGGCCTTCAAAATACTAGTAACACTTTCACTGATATAGCTATTTTCACAAGCGGAATCAATTAGAACTCGCACTTTCTTTTCCCGACCCTTGATCCGAATGAAAACGCAGAGAGTTTGAAAGTATATACTTTCGTTTCTGTTGCAGTTACTTGATAGAGAATTCTCAGTTTTTATGGAACATTTTTGATTATAATTTTTATCTAATTTTGGACACATAATTTCAAAATGGGAATAATTACATTTAGAACACTTAATGGTATGTTTAACATCACAATTTTTACTTAAATGACCAGATCTATTTAAACATATAAAACAAGCACCTTTTCTTAGTAATAATTGTTTCTTAGCAATAAAAGACATTTTTCTAGCATTATAACATTTTTCACTCGGATGATATTTCTCACAAAAAATACAGTTATTAACTTTCTTACCTGAAGCACTTTCAGAACTCACCAGTGCTGATGCAGTCATTAATTCAGTTGTTTTCATCCTTTCGGTTGGAGGATCTCTCTTTTGGATAGTAGGGCCGAAACCGGATTTAGCCAGTTGCACCATTTCTTCCCCTTGAACTTCCAGGCGAAGGAAAGTCATTAAATGTTCTAGATTTCGTGATCCTTTGACTTCTGTTTCATTATTCCGTTTTCTTTCCCAGGCTACCAGGACTTCCTCGGGTAAACAGGATTCTACCAACGGTGTTAGAAAGTCTCCATATTTTTCTTGCGTTCGTCCAAGGCTCTCCAACGATCGTAATTTTCCTTCGAGTTCATCGTACAAGGCGGGCAAATCAGTTTTCGTTCTTCTAGACGCAGCGTTCTTCATAACTAAACTTAACAGTTCACGTACGTAAATTTGTACGAGCAAGTCTTCACGGCCGTATCTCTCTTTTAATTGATCAATGGCTTTAGGGTAATTTTCCGCCGTCGCGGGGAAACTCAACACTAATCGTTCTGCTTTCGATTTTGGTTCTACGGATTGCAATAAATATTGCATCTTGTCCTCCGGTGCAATGCTTTTATCATTATGAATTTTCTGAAAATGACTCCAAAAGGCCAAAAAGTCTTTAGCTTCGCCACTGAACCTTTTCAATTCAATTTTCGGTAATTTAAAACATCTCTTTTCAGTTTCGGTTGGAATAGCAGTTTCTTGTATTTTCGAATCTACTCGGGAATACATTTCGATATAGCGGTCACGGTAGTTTTCTGCGTCTTCCATATCGTCCAAATATTCTTGCTCTGCATCTTTCATTTCTAAGAGATGCTCAGAAATTTGATTCTGACAAGTGTCGAGTCTCTGGAATTTATCCATGATTTGAGTTTTCAGAATCGAAAGTAGATTCATATCGATGTCTTCTTTCCTCAATTCGGTTTCAATTTTCTTCAGACTGAGAGAAAATGCTGTTCTCAGCCCTTTCCTTTGCGCTTTCAACGCAGTCACTTCCATTTTTATATTTCAAAAATTTCAAAGTTCAATAGTTCGTGATTCGGTTTCAGTTTCACCTCCAACAAACAGCCTCGCCCCACGTTGGGCGCCACTAATTATGTTAGGAACACAATTAATTCTTAAGTTCTGTGGGCTGCATCTACCAGATGCTGGGCGTTGGTGGAAAGTGATTCATTCATCAGCCAGCAATTGAAAGAAACTAACTTTATTAAGAACTGCCGAGCGAGCAAGCACACGTGATTGCTTCACCCGTTTTATATACAGAGCATAGTGACGTCACAGAACCACTTCACAGTTACAAAAACGTGGCGCCATGCA